>CAIGRK010229133.1:0-10359 GCA_903798315.1 Fraxinus greggii
TGTGGATGAATTCCTCGGAATGCCAAACGAAGGTGGTAAGCCTCGGTCTGCTCGCGATGAAATCTGTGGATGAACTCTATTGGACAGGCCGCGTGCTCCGGATGCTTCATGGACGTGTCCTGACCCCAACACTGTGAAGGCGAGTTGACCTGGATAGAGCAAGCTCTCGAGTCAGGTAGTGCTCTCCGATTGCTTCATGGACGTGTCCTAACCCTAACATGATAAAGAGGATAGTGGAGAATACTGGTTGGTAGAGAGCGGATGGATGGATGATCGTTTGAGGGGAGGCTCGATGGTCCTTTGTTCGAGGGGATGATTGTTGGGTGTGGGACTCATTTGCTAGAAGTAGGGAAGAACACGGGTTTATAAGCATGGACAATATCTCCATTGGTATGAGGCATTTTGGGGAAAAGTTCAAAAGCAAATTCACGAGGGTTTAGGTCCAAAGTGGACAATATCATGCCAATATGGAGATATGTGGTATCCATAGTCCAACATGTATTTTAGGCTTAACCAAACATGGTATGAGGAATTGAGAATCAATTGACGACTTCGTTTTCAAATTATTACTATCACGTTCATAGTTGCCGAATGTATAAAAGCCGCCCCAAACGTGACTCTAAAAGTATTTGGTGGGAATTAAAATTAGATTTTTAATAGGTTGTGATAGAAATTTTTAAAATATATGGTTGAAAAGAAAATATATGGTTGAAAAGCTCTTGACTTGCTTAATATTAATTATTTCACTCAAAATAAAATCTGGCCTGAGCCTCAATTGTAACATAAAAAACAGATTCATCTTCTTCAATTCTTCTGCATCACAATCCATCGCTAGATGGTGATTGATTTGATTCTCAGGCCAAACATAATCAATTGTTTTTTCTTTATTAGAAATTTGAAAATTTGACAAAAAAATTAAAAAATAAAAATGGAAGAGACCCTATTCGAGCGTGGGAAATCATCAGCAGCTCCAATGATTTTCATCCTCGTCGCGGCTTTCCACTTTTTCTCCAGATACATCGAACTCAGCAAAAAGAAGGTTTTTTCTATTAATTTTTTAATTGATAAAGTGATTGGATATGTTTGTTTTACTTATTTATTTATTTATTTTGTTGTGTGAATGTATAGAAAGGATCAATGAATGCGACGGATGTTCAATTGCGTGCGGAGATTAAGGAGCTATTGAAGGAGGCCAGTTCCTTGTCACAGTGAGTCTCGTTTTGATATGATTTTGATTTTCTGATCAGTCTGCCCGAATAGTTCTAACTGGATAATGAATCGATGCGTGTGTTGACGTGTCTTTTCTCAGTGTGTTTAACTGCTACAGCACATTGGCATGTTCCGTTAGATTCTTAGCTTGGATTAATACAGTAGTTTCCTCTGTGTAGATTGGGTTACTCATAAGTTCATTTGCTTGCTTATAAGAAACTAAGAGCTCGTGTGGCATGATTTTGCTTTTGGTTCTTTTAGAAGAAAGGAAGTTTCCTTAATTTTTCTTTTTTTTAATTTTGAAAACTAATTTTTAAAAGCACTTCTTATTCCTATTTCAAAAGTATTTTTTGAAGGAAGATGTATTGGACCAGCTTCTTCTAAAATCTCTTCTAAGTAGAAGAAGCACTTTCATAAAATTAGTCAAATCGATCCAAAATGTGTTTTTGGTTCTCAAAGCTTATTTGGACTTTTCAAAAGCCACGTCAAACGTCCCTAAGCCAGTCTTCCAAAAGCACATAAGAAAGTTAAATATGAAAATTATTGTACAAATACATCCGGAGCTTTAGAAGTGTGGAGAATAATCTAGTACTAATTTTCTTTTTAACAATCTAATGCCTGTTACACTTTCTTTACATAATTTTTAGGAGCTTTAGAAGTGTGGAGAATAATCTGGTGCTAGTTTTCTTTTTAACAATCTAATGCCTGTTACGCTTTCTTCTACATATTTTTATTTCTTGAACTTTATTATTAGGCTGCAAATGAAACTTAAATGGTATGCCACAGGCATTTTCTTCTGTTACTCAAATGATTTTTATTTTATAATTGCTTAGTACAACGTTACTGATCCGAAGAGTTGGAGTTGAGAGCAATCTTGGGACGAATAATTTGTCTTTGCTCTACTTCTAAACAATTTTTTTAATCAGGCTGTGGGGTGTGTAATGGTGTTTCTATGTTGTTTAATTTACTGCATTTTATAAAATTCACTATGCGGAAATTTATTAGTTGTCTTGTTAATTTCAGGTCTTCAACATTTGCACAAGCTGCAAAACTAAGAAGGATGGCAGCAGCTAAGGAGAAGGAACTTGCAAAAAGTAGGATATGGTTTGAAAAGCTTAATTGTGAAGTGTGCGATGATAGTTCTGAAAATAGTGGCCATAGAAATTTAGATCACATGGCATTTGATTATTGGTGTTAAGTATCCATGTGCATCATAATTAGAATTTTCCTTTTAAACTCCTAATTATGAATTTAGAGTGTGTTTGTTGAAGAACACTGTCCCTATAAGGATATTCTACAATATCTAAGCAATTCACTATCTGTACAATGAAGATTTAGCAAGTTCCTGTGTGTAACTTCACAATGACTGCACTTATAGTTATTTTAGCGCCACAAATAGGTCCATGTCCCTTAATATACAATGATTTTTAGTTCTTCAGTTATTCATTTTTTATCACACGTTGGGTTTCCTGTTGGTCAGTGTCTGGATGGCCTACAGCTACTTTTAGAATTTGTATTTGTTTATCATCCTGAAAGGTTACTAACCATAAGCATTCGAACTAGGGAACTAGCTATGTTTGTCTAAATGTTCAAGGCATCACACCTTTTATAGTCACTTTTCACACTTCCCTCACTTGAACTTGTACTGCTTGCTTATTGTTATTGCATTCATAATTTAATGCTCCTCATAGATATGGAAGCTCATGCATACTTGTTTTACCTTGCAGAACAAGAAATACAGGAGGAGGAGGTCAAATCGTCATATGATACGCAAGAAAAGATCTTAAAAATATCAAACGTGATTCATCAGACACTTTATTCCTGAGATTTCTATTTGTTTCACTTATTGGTGTTTAGCAAAGTTCATTAATCTTTTTTCCACGCAGGTTCTTGCGTATGTTGTGCTGATTATATGGTTTTGGCAGATGCCAGTGGCTACTATATCTGAGGAACTCGTGCAACCTCTGGGTAACGTGTTCTTGCCCATAATTTGTTAGGCACCTAACATCTTGTGTGAGTAACTTCAGTCTTGATTTCTCCATCTGAATCCCCTTTACCAACTACGGTGTGATGCCTCAATTTTTACCCTAATTAACATGCCAATAAATATATGATGGCTCCCCCACAAGCTTCAAAGTTTAGTCCAATATTCTGTTTCTCGTTGAGGGATTGATAAGATATGTTCATTGTATTCATGGTCCAACTCTTTTGCAGGTAAGATGTTATCTTGGAGAGCTGGAGAAGCTCTGAAAGATCATGTTATGGTAATGCAGTTGAACTCCATAGATTTTTGTTATTCTAATTAAGAATATAGTTTCTCTCGTAAAGGCAACCTCAAGTTTATCATGATTAAGGGTTAGTTTGTTGTTGTGCTGTACTAATAACTTTTTATTTGTGTTTCTTTAAGGCTAGTAGGGGTGTCAAGTCCACTCGTTCCTAGAGTACTCTTTATAGTGCATAATGAGATTAGAAGTTGCATACATCTTTGTGGTTCTCTCCTTTCTTTCTAAAATATCGAGGAAGTCGGACACTTTTGCTTGTAACAGTGTAGGGGAACCGGGCGTACATGTATTATGAGAAGCTGATTAGGGGAATTCTATCCTAAAAGATTATCTAGTTTCATTCAATGCATTTTCCTGAAAGATTGTTCAATACATCTGTGAAATCATCATGCTGCGCCACAGGGAACATTTATTACACGGTAGTAGACATTACTGGGCAGTGCAATGGACATATTTTAGCTCCTTTCAGTTCTTAAGTATTATCAAATGTTGCACACAATTAACCTTCCAAACAAGCCAACGGGAATTCTTATTGCTCACTTATGTCCATTGCAGGTCGGAATCATCCCGTGGTTGATAGTATCTGCCAGGGTTAACAGGTTTATCTGCCGAAAAATATTGAAGTAAAATGAGGATTTGTGGGAAGAGGAGGCATAATTTGTTCTCTCTCAATTTTTTCCCATAATACAGTTTTATCCTTATTTGTTTTATATGTAACTGTGCAAGTTAAGTGTGGTCTAACCATTGGAATAATATCTACTGCATTTTGGTTCAGATGTTTGGTGATTTTTTTATGTAAACAAACCTTCAGATACCCATCTGATGATCCTTGTTAGTATATACCTTGCAACTAATTGTTTTGTTGACAAAGATTAATCTACATGTAAATGCTGATTTTGTGTCGTATTGTTGTAGATTTTTTTACCAACTATAAATTGTTTCGTGCTCATTGTAGCGAAAGGCAATAAGCCAAAAGCACAAGCAGTCTTGATCTCATGAGCAACCTTTCTTTGGGCCTTGGCACTGATTCCGAATCACCTTTTCTAGCATAGGAAAGACAAGTGCTCGAGTGTTACGCGTTTTCTATAACATAATTATGCCGCAAGTGTACGATGTCAAATTTTTAAATATATGAAGAGAATTAGAGTGTCAAACTCACTGAGATTGATATTTAATTCTTACTATGTACTATAATTATTTTAGTCTTTACTTTATCTAGAAAATCAAGTTTAGAATTAATATTTTTATACTAATCTAACATGGATGTGGTGGCACTTCAAGTAAAATAAGGCAAATTATAAGAGATTTATAAGTGCTTGTTCGGTAGAGATTAAAAGCCAATTAAAATTGAAAATATAGCCGTTATTGAGTCACACTTGTCCAATAAAAGTCAACAATAATGGCCAGTTTTTCAATTTTAATCCGATTTTAATCTCTACCGAACACGCCCTAAATGTCGGAAAGTTTAGGAAATGATTTCACCGCACTATCTTCAATGTTTTTCAACTTTTATAGTTACTTATATAAAATTTTTCCTAAATTTATAGGCAAGAATCTTATATTAATTCTATTCTTTCTCTCGAGTGCCGAATAAAACATATCTCTATACTTTAATTCCAATATTTCTATTTCGAATTAAAAATATAGAAATTATCAAGTATGTGGTTCTTAAATAGAATGAGCTTCAAAGATTTCATATTTTCTCTTGAAACCTACAAAATTGAGGTTATGTTCTTCTTAGATTATGCCTAAATCTTCTTTTCTCAAATACCGAAATTTAAAGTATCAAATCATTCAATTATTGATCAGATAATTGAAAGTACTGCATAAGAATCAACACAAATAAACAGAAAAATCAAAAGAAATAACTATATTAGGATCCAAACATGTCTCAAGTTAGGTAACCCTAGATTTGGTGCGTGAAATTCCCCCTTGATGTTGTCTTTCTTACTCTCAATCAATCTCTTCTTCATTTACCTCTTGAGTAGTCTTCCTCCTCCAGAGTAGGTCTTCAAGTTTGTATTTATAATCCATTTAAAGTTTCAAGACGAGTTGGAGTTGGATTGGGTCGAAAAATTTCTTTAAAAAAAAAAAAAAATCTAATTTTCTAGCTTCAGGGTGGAGGCGCCGCAATTTCGCGATGAAATTCTCTGATGGCACGTAGCACTAGCAGTTCTACTTTCTCTTCTACCGACTGGGTGTCGGGCGCCACAGCGCCCAAGTCTCTACTGATTTCTGGCTTTTTCTTGGGCGCCTAGGCCCTCATACGTGGTGTCGTGGTGCTCATATGTTCCCTTTGCTTTTGGCCTCGTTTTCTACTTTATTTTCCTCTTTTTTCATCTCCACTCCATGCACACTTTCATAATCAACAATTTAACTTCGTTCCAAGCCTCAAAATACGTCATTTTTACCAGGTCACTTAAACTACAAAATAACATGGACAAACACATCAAAATACTCAAAAGTGCTTAAAAACAAATTGAGAACTATGCTTTAGAGGTGCTAATTCAACGAGTGAAACACACTCATCATCAATTATTCATCAAACAACTTAAAACGGAACCAAAAACAAAAAGTAACATACCATGTCCATAAAACTCGAGGTATAATGAAATGTCCACAGACCTAAAGACAAAAGTAACATATACCGTGTTAGAAAGCTTGGGGGTAGAAAAAAACATCGCTATGGTGTAAAGTTGCAAGTATCATATGAAGTTAAATCGCTACGAATAATGAATAAATTTACCACATGAAGCAAAAAATCAAGTAAGCAATATGTATGATTTATGAATGCCAAGATCTCAAGTCTTGATGCTCTCTTAGTCTATTGAATATGTAAGTTATTAACAAGAATCTAAAAGGTAATTCCACTTCACCTCAACAACAATAATCTATGCATTTTTCCCAATATATTTAGAGTTAGTTTTATGAATCATTTTCCTTCCACTCTCTAAACTACAACAAGATATATATCATAAGTCGCGATGTTTTACTTTTGGTTTATCCCTCCCTCTTTTAACATGTTCTACCTAGCAACCTTTGGTAAAAAATATCCTTCTCGTTTTTTTTCTTTTCTTTACAGAGATGGAACTACATATAATAAGAGAAAACTATCTATTCTTGGCTATACAGATTTCATGGCTGGAATAAAAGTTGACCCTTAAATCATGGATTTACATCCAAGACTCATCATGTAATCTCTCCAATGCCTCAAGTTGGAGCATATAGATCTCTAATGCCTAACTTGTCAAGTAAGTTGTAGAAGCTCTTATTGGATTGTAGAAGCTCTTATTGGATACAACTTTCGTAAGTATGTCTGCTAACTGGTCTTGGGACTTAACAAAAGGAAATCGAATTATCTTTGTCTCAAGATTTTGTTTGACGAAGAATTTATCAACCTCCACGTGTTTCGTGCGATCTTGTTGGACGGGGTTGTGAGAAATGTCAATAGTAGCCTTATTGTCACAGATAGGTCCATTTCACAGCTTGAGGCAAAATCAGTTTCTATTAATGGTCTTTTAAGCCAGAGAAACTCACAAAGACCTTTTGCCATCCCACGGAACTCTGCTTCAACACTTGACAAAGCCACCACATTTGCTTCTTACTCCTCTAAGTAACAAGGCTCCCTCCAACAAATGTGATGTACCTTGAGGTAGACTCTCTGTCTGAGATATTTCCTGCCCAGTCTGCGTCTGTATAGCCTTCAACTTTTATATGTTTTTTTCTTGAAAACATAAGTTTCTAGGAGAGGACTTTAGGTATCTAAGAATTTGAATCACTGCATTCATATGATCTTCACTCTGAGAATGCATAAATTGACTTTCTTGGTTGAGTGTGTGATAGATAAATCATAAATGAGCTTTCCAACCAATCTCTGATATCTTTCTTTGTTTATTGGAACTTGTTTTGGATAGTTTCCACATTTGTGGTTTTGGACAATTGGTGTGTAAGCAAGTTTACACTCCAGTAGTCCTACCTCCGATAATAAATCAAGGATATATTCTCATTGAGAAAGAAATATACATTGCTTCGATCGAACAACTTCAAATCCTAGAAAGTATTTAAATCCTCCTAAGTTCTTCATTTAGAATTCTGTTGACAATTGCTCTTGGATTCTAGAGATCGCCTATGTGTCATCCCCTGTAATAATAATGTCATCCACATACACAATTAGAGTTGTGACTTTTCCTAGATGATGTTTTAGGAGTAGAGTATGATCAGAATTACTTTGTTGAAAACCATAGTTTTTCATAGCCAAACTGAATCCGCCAAACCATGCACGAGGTGATTGTTTCAATCCATACAGTGAACGTTGCAACTTGCAAACAATCTTCCCCTCTAAAGGCACAGTATATCCTGGTGAAATATTCATATAAACCTCCTCTTCGAGATCACCATGGAGGAAAGCGTTCTTAACATCAAGTTAGTGAAATGACCAATCTAAATTTGTTGTAGGAGATAACAGAACTCTAATAGTATTTAATTTGGCTACTGGTGAGAAAGTCCTTCGGTAGCCTATGCCATAGGTCTGTATATATCCCTTTGCCACAAGCCTCGCCTTGTTCTGATCGATGGATCCATCAGCCTTTTATTTAATGGAGAAGACCCACTTGCACCACATTGTCTTCTTTCCTTCAGGTAGAGAGACTAGTATCCATGTGTCATTTTTCTACAAAGCCTCTAGTTCTTTTATTATAGCTTGAGCCCATTTTAAATCTAATAAAGCTTCTTCCATACTAAAAGGGATATGAACTGAGGATTGTGTATTAGCAAAGGCCTTAAGAGGTTCAGATAGTCTTTGAGTAGATACATAGTTGGCAATTGGGTACTTGGAACTTCTTTCTTTAATGTCCGGAGAGTATCGGCTTGGTGGCCTGTTGCGATTATGTCTGGAAGGTAAAACATAGCCACAGGTGTATCTAAGGAATTATTATGTAAAGGTAAGGTATGAGAGCTTACCTCAGGGACATTCTCTGGAGACGGGTCTTCGGGTACTAAAGAGTGGGGAGATTCTTCATTTTCAAGGGTTTTGCCATTAGATTTTGATGATATAGTTTCAACTTCAGAGGAGGGCTCAACATTTGATTCTGTCATTTTGTTTCCATCATTTAGTTGTGCCAGATTTCCCTGAACTCCTAGGATATCTTCAACACTTAACCAATTCTGCTATTCATCTCTAAGCTCAACATCTAGTTCTGTCCTTTCATTTCTATCAAATTTGTGCCGGGTTTTCCTGAATTCATGGGTTATTCTCAACATTTAACCAGTTCCGCTCTTCATCTCTAAGCTCCCATGAAGAGGAGAATGTAATGCCGATGATGGAAAAAAGGTGTCGGATTCAAAAAACGTAACATCCATTGAGGTGTAGGTACGTTTGGTGATAAGATCCTAGAATCTATAACACTTCTTGTGTAAGGCATACCCCAAAAAAAGACAATGCACCACACAAGGGTCGAGTTTAGTTTGTTGATTATTGTGAAGATGGACAAAGGCAACACATCCAAAGATCCGGGGAGGAATCATCAACACAGTCGGTAAGGAGACACAAGTCGAAAGAGCTTGGAGTGATGTCTTAAAACTTAAGACTTTGGATGGCATCTGATTAAGAAGATGCACAGTCGTGTCAACAACATCAAGCCAATGTTGACTAGGTACATAAACTCCAAGTAATAGAGTCCAAGCAGTTTCCAAGATATGTCTGTTCTTTCTCTCATCAACACCATTTTGTTGAGGAGACTGTGGGCAATAGGTCTCATGAATAAGTCCATGATGTTGGAAATAGTTATGGAACCATTGATTCGCATATTCACCTCCATTATCTGATTTGAGAATCTGAATCTTAGCGGAGAATTGATTCCGAACTTTGGCATGGAAGGACTGAAACACCTTTAGTACCTCATCTGTATGTTTTAGCTAATAGAGCCAAGTCATCCGAGTACAATCGTCTACAAATTGTACATACCAGCGAATACCAGACAGAGTAGAGATCGGGGAAGGACCCCACATATCAGAGTGAATTAAAGTAAATGGAACATCACTTTTATTCATACTAAAAGGATAGTGAGCTATATGACTCTTGGCTAAAATATAAATATCATAATTGAAATCAAAATTCGACTTATGCAAAAATAAATGTTTCAATAACCAAATGACAGATGTCCTAACTGACGATGTCAAAGACATATATGTTTTCTCTTAGTTATCACTAGAATGATGCATGTGATCGAGCCATACTGAAATCATCCATGTAATATAGTCCCCATCTCTTAGTATCACACCCAATGATCTTCTTGGTGAGAATATCCTGAAGAAGACAAAATGTAGGATAAATGAGAACAACACAGTTCAGTTCTGATGTAATTTGGCCGACTGCATATTAGATTATGATATAGTAGGTGGAAACATTACAGACACAGCCCCTTCGACTGGAGAAATAACCCCACTGGCATTTGTGATACTAGCGCGTCGAGGTGGGGAAGACTGTAAGAAATCTGTAGCTTCAGAGGTCCAGAATCAAGAATCCAGGCACTTTTATCAACATCTTGATGAGAGTTAAAGAGGGCATTACTACATTTACCTGAATCTGAGAATGGCAAGGCTTCCAAGGAAGTTTCAACAGAAGGTGTATGGGAGAAATGAGGCTTTGTTGTCGCCACCGCAGTGTTGCTTATCCCTCCATCTTTTTCGGTACCATCACAGCTGTTGGATTTTGATACCCAATAAATTCGGACGATGATGGAAAATAGTTGTCGGATTATTTAGCGACACCATAGATTTGGCTCGACTCGGAAACGACCTATACTTTTGGATGGCCCAAGTTTGGGTTTGGATGGTTATGTTGTTAACCCATTTATGTGGTTAGTTGTGG
>CAIGRK010229212.1:0-13810 GCA_903798315.1 Fraxinus greggii
AGGCTTCAAAAATTGAGTTATGATATAGTAAGTGAAAAACATGGGAATTACCATAGCTTGGCCGAGTCCCAAAACATCCCATCTGTCCGGCAAAACAGAAGGACCCCAATCATGTTCGTGTTCATTCTCTTCTCTCTCCACAAATCCTACTCGTCCTCCACTGTCCTCTTCCTCTTCCTCTTCTTCGTCGTCCGTATCACCTTCTAATTCATCACCAGCAGCGTCCAGAAACTTATCCGAAACCCCAGAGAAATTGGCTACGGTGCCAGTCGACATAGAAAGATATCTGGGATGATTAAACAATCTACAAGAGTACTTGTCAGAAGAAGAATAGACATTGTAATTGGTGTTGTTGCGGTCAATAATAGTAGAATTAATGGCTGTCCTGAAAAGGAGAGATGAAGAATCGGAGGAGGAAAAAAGCGGGGAAGAAGAGGACAGTGAGAGGAGAGAGAAAGCCATGCTTTACAGTGTGTGTGTGTGTGGGTGAGAGAGAGAGAGAGAGAGAGAGATTTTAGGGTGAGATTGAGGGTGGAGCAACGCCCATACAACGCCCACTCCTGCGGCTGACGCCTCTGTGTTCATTTTTACGGACTAGCTTTATCTTCAACGCGCCGTCTATTCCGTTCTTTTTCTGTTATACCTGTTTTACCCTTTATCTTCCTCTCTATTTTATTATAAGGAAAATTAGTGTAAATGGTCCTCCTAACATACGGTAATGTCCGATTTGGTCCCTAACATTTTTTCCTTGGCATGGATATCATCATTCTAGAGCAAATTGTCATTTTTCATGACTTCCGTCCATTTCACTATACCATTAAAAATTCAACACTTTTTCAACTTATTTTATTCTATTAACTAAATGTAAGGCAGTATATTCCTTTTAACCAAAATATTGAAATTTAAAAGGTCAATTATTTGGAAACCGTCGAAAGGACAATTTGTGCACGTTACAGTACATTGAGACTTCGGTGCAAGGAAAAAAAGTCAGGGACCGTAATGGCACAGACTATCGTTTGCGCCAATTTCTCATATTATTTGGCGAAAATTACAACTATAGTCCTCGTATTTATGAAATATAGCTAAGTCTTATGTTTCCATTCTAACGATCTTTTTGGAATTCATATAGATAATATGTACTAATTAATATGAAGTTGAGAATTTAAAAATAACGAAAAAGATTGGAGCTATAAGTGTAAAAATAATATAAAAAGTTGGGAACCCATATTACAAGCATTGTGAATATAATTTTACCATTAATAAAAAGAATAAGGGGAAACAACGACTACGGCAATCTACAAAGACAAGGAAAATAATGGGTTGAATTCAGAGATGGCAAAAAAATTCGTCAAATTCGATATCTGCGAGGCCATGCCTCTAACGTGACGAATTACCCGCTTGATTGAGTATTTGGATCGGGGACAGAGCAGGGGATTTCGCCCCGTCCCGTTTAATTTTTTTTTATGAATTCAATTATTTAAATAAAAATTACATGAAAATTCATTAGTGGTAACTAAAATTATCTAAGGAATATGACAAAAATAAAAACTTTTATATACCAAATATATTTGAATAATTTAATTTTTGTAAATAAATAAATAAATTTAAAAAATAATAAATATATAATTGGCTAGCTTTAATGAATGGTGGAAATAAAATGAATTATCAAAAACTAAAAATAATAAAAATTAAACGGATAGTAAACGGGGCAAGGGCGGGGGAGGTTGCCCCGATTCTGACCACCATGTTGCCATCTCTAATTGGAATTGAAAAACATTAATGCTTATTCCAAGTTGTCATCAAATTTGATGGTTCATTTTTTGAATTTGAAACATGGGAGATTTGAGGGAAAAAATATATGGGGGTATTTTTTATTTTTCTTTTGCATATTCTCTTATATTGCACTTAAAAAATTGCAAATTGACTCAAAATTCGACATTTTCGTAGACAATAGTTTCTACTCATTATTATTCTCTTGATGATATTTTTTATTTTTCGCTTTAGTCTTTAAAAATTAAAAACTTTATTTCAATTTATGAAATTTCAAAACCTCGTAAATAAAGATACACGACATATTATTTATAACTTCGAAGGATTACGTGACTAAACTCCTAGCCTGGGTAAGAAGGGATCAATTTAAAAGTCAATAACTAATTCAAGTGGTAAGATTAAAATGTATAAAATTAATCATATAAATTCAAGCTTTTTTCAAGAGAAGAAATTTCCCTTTAGCATGTTATTGGGTTAAATGTTTTGTCGGTCACTGAATTTATACATCTATCACGATTTACTAACTGAATTTTAAAATATTTTTGAGTGGGCATTGAACTTTAACACATTACACTTCATCACTCACTCACAGTGTTTTGTTAGTTATTGAACTTATATATCCATCACACTTTTATTGACTAGACTCTTACTTTCGTCGTACATTGAACTTCGAAAATACTTTTGAATGATCGCTGAATTTTACTTATTGAATCCAACTATTCAAAAATTGAAAAAAAAAATGAAGCATAAAGTACAATAAACAAAAACGTCGTCATTCTTTCATATTGAATTACCTCATGACCACACTAAAAATTTAAATTTTGTTAGTATTGATTAATATTATTGACTCTAAATCAAAAATTTCATAGCCGGTTTGAAATTAAAAATTAAAAAAATTATTTTTTTGACTTGGGTCTACAACCTCAATCGAAATAAAGAAATAATTTCTCTATTTTATTTTCTCGACATAAAGAAACATGATAATTGAATCAAAATTTATGTCAGTTTAAAGAAGCATTCTTCTTTTTCCTAGAGCATAACTTTTGACGATTACAAAAATTACATCTCCTTGATCAATATGAATACTCTCGTCTTAAATTGAGATTCCCACTATCTAATTGATATATTTTTATTCTAGGTCAAATTTCACAAAAATCAATTTTACTCGAAAAAAATCATGAAAATCAGTGAACACTTAAAAGCATTTTAAAGTTTAGTGAGTAAAGAGTGATGGACGTATAAATTCAGTTGCTAATGAACATGGTGAACGAGTGATGAAGTGTAATGTGTTAAAGTTTAATAACCACTGGAAAGCGGTTTAAAGTTCAGTGAGTAAGATATGACGGAGTTATAAATTCAATAATCAATCAAAAATATTTTAGCATTCAGTGACTAAAACGTGACACAAGTATAAGCTTAGTGATCAGTGAAACATTTAACTCTTATATCATTGGTATAGCAGGTTGGGGACCAATAGAGCAATTCCATTATTTTTCCTATTGCATTTTGGAGAATTTAGCACTCAGCGTAAAATCGCCAACACTTCAATCCGCTTCATCTGAGAGTGGGCATCTGAACGAACGAACTCTGAACATTTTGGATCAAAACAGAGACGAGCCAAAGAGGAAACCGCCAATAAAAATGGGCAAGGAGAATGTAAAAGGAGAAGAAGAAGCTGCAAAAGAGAAGCAAAGAGTATGCAAGAGGTGCAAAGAGACATACAGTGCGTCCTCGAATACCCCAACATCTTGCCGTTATCATCCTTCTTTCTTCGTTTGTCGTCGTCACGACGATCAGAGAAGGTAATTCCTCGTAGCTATTTTATCAAAAAATCAAAAAGAAAATGGTTCTGTAAATTATTTGTCGTAGTAATTAATTGGGTACCAGTATTTGGGGGTTGAAAATACCGATATATTGCTAACAGATTGCTTTTTGATTTTATAATCTTATTGCAAGGGTGTTTGGTTTTTTCCAATCACTTAGCCCTCGTGTTGCAATCATTTTCTTGTTCGCTTACCCTCAAAAAAAATATTTTTTGTCTATAGTATGTTGTAGTAACTTTGAAGCATATGTTTTGTGTTGGGCAAAAATCTTATTTGATTAGTGGTTAAGCCCTCAAGTAGACTCTAAATGATGATGTTGTACTAATTAATTAAAGAAATTAGGTGCTGTGGCTTTTGTAAGGCTATATCACCATCGAAATTTGAAGCCTGGATTTAGATTTTTGTGGGTAATGTGAAGTTTACTTTTTTCTCACTCCCCAGTTAATTATGCATCCTACATTGAGGCTGAGGAATGCTGTGAATTAGTTGGTTTTCATTTCATTTTGTCTTGAATCACAAAGGGAAAATTTTCACACATAGGAATTAGCTCATTGAATGGAGTGGTAGAGGAGTTGGTTGCATATAGAAGTTGGAGCTTCTTGATGTAGAAAGTAATGTATGTGGTTTAAAGATTAGTGTCCTATTTCAATTCTTTTTACCACAGATGATTGATTATGACTTATGAATAGTAAAAGATAAAAAGAAAAGTGACTAGTGGTGCATTTTACTGGACGGCTCCTAGTTGGTTTCCCAGAGGACGAGTTTTGGAGTTAGGATCAGCTCTCCTATAATGAAATATGATGTATGCCTATTAGATTGCTCTTTCTCTCTCGAGATATTTTAATGTGATAATGCATTCTGCAATTATGTCCATGGACTGAGAAACAAACATTTCTATTTTGGGCATGGACCTGATGCAATTTTCTATTTAGGCCATTTTCTGACTTTGATTGATAAGAAGCTTATAGGATTGAACTGTAAACTATCTTATCAGAGTATCTCAGTTATTTATTCATTATATTGACTGATGTACTGGATTTCTTCTTGTAATTAATTGGAAGCATGATAAGACCATCATAAGCTTTACAGGAAGCATACTTGGAGCAAGGATTTGGAGATTGAAAATCTGAAAAATGTTCAGAAGACCAAAAAAGCTTTATGAAAATATATACTTGTTTTGAAAGAAGCTCTCTGCGGACTTATAGCATGTTGAGCTATGCTTATAAGGTTTTTATGCTATTAGCACCTCATAAGCTCAGCCAAACATGCTTTTATCTTTTCTGATTTCAATATTAAGGGTAGTCCTTTCCCAAGGTGCGTGGTCAGTCCAACCTGGCAACCGAGCATTTTGCTTGAACGGGCGTGTTGAGGACAGGATCTTGTGTTTCACCTCTGACAAATATTCCACTTGGAAAACTCCATGATTTTGACCACTCCATCCATGGATTCAATCTGATTGTTACCTCGAACTTGCATGTCAGTGATTGATAGGGGCTGGTTAATTCCATCTTAAACACTCTGCTCCATGTCGAAAAGCAGGCTTTAGAACAATGTTATGACATGATGTTGTTGATTACTTTCTTCAGCTCCCCAAATCTTATCTGTTACTTTTCCAGATCTCAAATCCATAACTCTAGCAGCATTAGAAGAGCTGGAGGTCCATGGGCGAAGGATCTCCAATGCCCAAGTCAGGTAATGAGGTGTAGGGATAAAGATAAAAATTATTGCTTTCAGTAGTTGAGGGGTTTTGACGCAGGTAATTTGTTAACAAACAAGAAAAGAAAGGGGTGGGCAAAGGAAATCAGATGTCATTCATATATTCGGTTTGTGAATTACAATGAATAAATCATTTATTTATAGAGCAAATAAACTAAAATCGAAAGAACTTCTAATACTATAGAACTTTATCAAAATATTAAAACAAATGTAATCTAATCTAACCCATCATAATTTAAACTATTATTTAAAATCCTATATATAATATAACTCTATCTTTATCTTGATCCCATCAGGTTTTATATATGTTCACACCTGTTCTTGGCAATAATCCTTTATATAGAAGTTATTACATTAGGTAAGGTGCGTGTTTTCCTCCGGATATAGAGCTTGACTGTAACGTCTCCAATATTTTGAGCTTGTTGGTACAAGTAATGGTTTGGTGATCCAGGGACATAGGATTTGATTTGAGAGCTGTCTGGGTTGGCAGGGGATGTGAGGGCTAATTACGTGGCCTGAATGATTGCTTAACTAGCCTTGAAGTTATACTGCTTACGTGAATAGTAGTGAGAGAAAATTCATCTTCATTAGGTGAAAAGTAAAGAGAGAGAATATTTTTTCTTCTTGTGTAAAACTAATTATGTTGAAAAAAAGTGGCAAATGTTATTCTAATAATGTAGGCTTCAATACAAATTTTAAGAAAATGTGTCCATGACCTTTCCGGGGCTCCCAACCATGCCAATATCCCCCAGTATAGAACCTTTGGAATCCGTGATTCATTCTTATATGCTATCTCTATATCTCTTATCATATCCTTCTGTTGTGTATCAAAATAAGTAAAATATTGATTTTGGTTGAGACTTGTAAATGATACCATGTTTCTCTACAATGAGGGCTTGGTGATTTATGCACATGCATTTTATTTTGTGTGCAGATTACCTTATTCACTAAGCAAAAAGGCAGTCAAATTTTTTTTGGTGAATTAGTGTATTGAGTAATAGCATGATGAAGGGAGATATTCAACTGGCTTCAGTAGCATGAGATTGCCATTTGTTTCAACATTCATGTATATCACCTATGTTGTTTTTTATTTTTCTTTTTTCGGAAAACAAAATGACTTCAGCCTTTCAGTTTGATGGTATTTGGCAATTCTAATTTGATAGGAAGGTCTTCCTTGAAGACTTCTGTTCTTGATTCTCCAAAGTGGCAATTTTCAATGCAGCAACATTTCTCTATATTGTGTTGGGTTTGTTGTTGGACTATGAACTACAGACACTCCTAATTGGGTATCGTGTCCCTGCCAGCACGTGTGATTTCAGATTTTGACACTCCGCGGAACGTCCAAGACCTGCATCCAATGAGCCACCTGCTGAGTACCATATGTTACGTTTGTTTTTTAAATTTCCAACGCTCAAAAGATATTTTACAAACACCCCTTGGGCGAGTGTATGACGTGCTATGTATCACGTCTTATATTAAAAAGTATAAAAATAAAGATATATTATATAATCGAAAATTTGAAAGAATTTAGATTGATATACCCATGTCTTATTACTCTGAAAATCAAGTATGGACGTATTTGTGTCCGTGCTTCTTAGTTGTTGAATGACATATTTTACTGTGATTTACCCCATTTTTGTGACCTCTTATAATTTGGAATCCTTTCATATTCTCCTAGTCTGGAGATAAGGTACCATTTCTCCCTCTTTTGTATCATGTTGCCGAAGTAGACGTATAGGGTGAATTACTTGCCAAACGCTCTACTTAGGCACATGTGGCGTTTTGTTAATAAGAAAAAAACGGAGTTTGCTGTTTCAGTTCGTTATTATTTTGTTTCCTTTATAGAATTCTTGTTGACAATCTTTGCATGTCATGCATTGAAGGTATTATGAGTTGGGGCCGGATGACCCTCCCTATGCTGCCAAGTTCTATGATTGTTGTGGAGCGGAGGATGCGGAGGCACCTGGCTGTACTTCCAGCTTCCATATTTCATATGATGACGAGTAAACCAGAATCTCACTATCGTACTTCAACGTTGTGTATATGATTGATTGTCTTGCTAGCTAAACTAGTACTATTCCCATGTGGAGTAAAATCTTGATGGGTGTTGGAAATGAGAGAAATTGACAAAAAATTGTACCTGTTCTTGATCTGTCACCATGTGCATGTGGCTTCTTAATTTTGAATGTTTTAAGGGGACATGTGATGTGCTGTGTGTGAACCCTAATATCTTATTCTGTCTTCTACCAGTTGTTACAGCACATTTGAAGCTCGTGTTTTCGATTTTTGCTGTTTATTATTACTACCAGCTTCTTGTTGAGTCAAACTCAGCCCTTGTTTGATTTTGCTAAAAGTCATATTTTTAGTATATTTTGTTAAAAGTCGATGAAATGTGATTGAAAAGTTGTTGATCCTATGAAATGAGTGGTTAAAATTAATTCTTAACTTTAACTTAGATTTTTATCAATTTTTAGTTAAACCAAATGGGGGCTTAATGTTAAATAATTTGTGGGGTTAAGCTTGAAGAAAATTTCCAGATTTTGAGTAGTAATGAAATAAAATTCAATTTTATACATTTTTTTTTCTTTATTAAAAAGTCAAGATGTGTATCCATGCGGGCCACTACTATTATTCGTGGATGCATAATTGAGAAATGAGAAAAATAAAATATTTTAATTCTCCAATTTATGTTAAGGCCAAATTTAAAGGTGGGCACCGACTAAGTTTCTTCAGAATAAAATTCCATCCAATGATTTTCATTGAGAATTGTGAAAAATAAAATCATGTTTGTGGGAGATACTGCACTGAATTATGAGTTAATTGAGAGATTAATTAATAATTGGAATCAAAATATGGTTGTGAAACTTAAAATCAAGTATTAAAATCAATGAATTCTCAATTTTTTTAAAACTAGACCAATTTTAAGTGGAATTTAACTGAAAAATCTACTTTAAAATTCGATTTTGGGTCAGGTCCATGTGGTTCTCAAAGAAGAAAAAGCATAGAGACAGCAAAAAATGCAGTAGTGATTTTCTCTTTATTTGAAGGTAGCCCCATCCATCAGAATTGGGTGGGGTAGGTGTATTTAGATAATAATGATATTGAAGTCTCACCTAATCAATTCTCCTTAATTACTTCTCTTTCGATAGTAACCCATATTCATTAAGTAAACACACTACGTCGACTAATCGGATTTGACAACTTAACCACAAAAATTCTTTTAAAAATGAATACAATCATGTAGCATTACTGGTACTCGACTATAATCCAGATAACAATCGATTTCACATCTTATCATTAGCGGGAAATAAAAAATAAATAACAAAATGTTACAAATATTTTGTTAGATTTTAATGAATCATGAGGGATTGCTTAATTGGTCAGGCCTTGTGTTTGCTCCCTAATGGTCACTAGTTCGAGTCCCCTCAGGGCCACTGAGGTGAGTACTCGACTGTAAACTTAAGGGTTTTGTGGGATTAGTCGAGGTGCTCGCAAGCTGGCCCGAACATTCACAAATAAAAAAAAATTGTTAGATTTTAATATTCCAACATTCCTAGAACATGCATAAATTTAAAAAAAAAATTAAAAAAATTCATTAATGGGAGTTAAGTTCATAATAAATGCAATTATTAGAGGACATAAACATGATTAATTCGATTAGTGTTCCTCAAAACCAAGTAGTTAGCATGATTGGATCCTTAATGGGTGCCTTTTCTTTTTGTCTTCTCCTTACTTATTTTAAAAACAAAATTACAAAAGACCGACAAGCATGGATATGTAAAATTATTATTCAGAGAAATTGCAATTCAATCACAAAATTTTAATTTCTCTCAATTAAGTTCAAATAAAAATTACTCTCTCCGTCCCATGAATATAGTCATATTTCTCAATTAAGTTCAAATAAAAATTACTCTCTCCATCCCATGAATATAGTCATATTTCTTTTTTCACACAGATTAAAACATTTTAGTTAATATAGTTAAAATAACAAAATTTACTGTTAATTTTCCTAATATACCCCTACATTAATGCAAACTATTTTCGAGATAATTAAACCATTCTTGTTACTAGTCATTGCTTAATGCAAGAATCAAGGTAATTAATATTTTAAAGTCATCCAGTACAAATATAAATGAATATTGTCATGGGAGATGAAATGATTTTTTTGGTTTTTAATTTATTGTTGTAACGACAACTGAATAATAAAATAATTTATATTTGTGAAAGCAAAGCACATTAAATATGGATATATTAGGAAACTAATATATTAATTACACTCTCAAATAAGAAACAAGACTAATTTGGGACAGACAAAAAAAGAAAATAAGATTATCTTTATGGGACGGAGGGAGTATTATATTTTTTCAAGGATAAATTTCATCCACATTCAATAATTTTCTCTGTAAATTCAAATTGACTATGAAATTTTGTTTTATCTCAATTGAGTTGCTAAATTCAATTTTATTTCAAATTCTGCGTTTGTCACACTATATTACTTCAAATTTACGAAAATTGCTTAGTTTACAATCATTGAATAACACTCTAGAAACAAAAGAAGAAGAAGAAGTAGGAAAAAAAAAGGAGTGTGGCAATGTCCTTAGGCTAAAAAAATAAGAGAATTTTTTTTTTTAATAAAATACTTTTCGTGCACGGCATAGTAGTGGCACACCATGCATCGATTACATAGAAATTTGATAGCAAATGGCCGCTAAGTAAGCAAGTTCAGTCAATTTTGAAGACGATAAATGACGGAATTGTGAATTAAAAATTACAAATTGAAGTCTAGTTACTCGAGATGCAATTTACCCATTTTTGTCTTTGAGAAGACAGAAGATTCATTGACCACGTTTTACATAGGAGTACTTTCGTAAATTTTGTCTGAAAATAATCCTGGAAAAGTTGAGAGAGAGAGAGAGGAGAGTGTAACGGGCAACGGTTGGAGAAGAACATCAACCCAAATCATCATTATTTTTCTGTAAATTCTCAATTGTACTGCTCTTCTGTCTTTACAATCTGCTTTGTAATTACATATACTGCGGTCAGTATCCCACATTCTCTTACAAAGATAATAATGTCGACTCAGTTTTAGCCTCTCCCATTCAATTCAACCTTCTACTTTTTTGCTGCAAAATCTGCTTCGGATCCATCATGTCTACCAAGTCCAAGTAAGCGTTGTGTCCCACCCTGTATGTTTACATGAATAAGGATCTGAATTGGGATTTTTCTTCGTTTTTGAGTGTTTGTATTTGCACTTCTAATTCATTACGACTTGTTTTGATTGTCATTTTGCTGTAATAATGTATAGAATTTCATATTTTGGGCGGAGGATTGTGCGTGGATTCAAAATTATTACTTTTTATATTCCAATTCTTGATCATTTTGGTAGGGATCCCTGATTCTCAAGCGTAGTTCTTGCTTACTCTTTCTTTTCATACTCTGTCATCAGATGCTTGAATATCTTATTTCCGTGGAAAGATTATCTTTGGATTTAATCCAAATTCCACATTTTGTTTAATTTGCATTTCTTGACGAATGTGGATTAAACAGATCTTCTATTGTCTGCTTTGTTTGAGTATTGGGATTTTGATTATGGAACCTGGCAATTAAAGTTTTGTGATCACTCAGATCTGCTGCTTCTGAAACTCACAACAAAAGAGCATCACCAGCTACTCCTGGGGTCAGCAAATCGGGCAGGGGAGTGGCCAAATCTGATGCTGATTCTGCCTCTCCCCTGCAAAATTCTAGACTTTCAGTTGATCGATCCCCAAAACTGGTCACTCCAAAGCCTGTACTAGACCGGCGGTCTCCCAAGCTCAGTACCACACCTGATGTAAGTTTAAGTAACAGTTTCGTGAAAGTGTACTCTTTCATATTGAATGGTTGCTTCTGGTGGTACGTAGTGGCTGGAAATTGCCACTGTTGGATTATTACAATGTTTGTTGATTTTAACTCTTTGTATTCTTAGAAAAAACCAACTCGGACTTCAAAGCCGACAGAAATTCGGGAAGAGTTGAGTCTCACTCGGGAAGATCTTAAGAAGGCCAACGAGAAGTTGGTTTTGCTTGAGAAAGAAAAGGCAAAGGCTCTTGACGATTTGATTGAGGCACAGAGATCAGCTGAGGAAGCAGATGGGAAACTCAGAGAGGCTTTGGCGGCTCAAAAGCGAGCTGAAGAGAATATTGAGATTGAAAAGTTCCGAGCAGTTGAAATGGAACAGGCTGGCATTGAAGCAACCCAAAAGAAAGACAAGGAATGGAAGAGAGAGATTGAAGAAGTGAGAACCCAGCATGCATTGGATGTGGCTGCCCTCCTATCTGCCACTCAGGAACTTGAGAAGGTGAAGCAAAAACTATCAATGGTTTCTGATGAAAAAAACCAGGCACTCAGCCATGCAGAGGATGCATCAAAAAATGCAGAAAATTATGCAGAAAAAGTGGATATTCTTTCTGCTGAATTGGATCGATTGAAATCCATGCTTGACTCAAGAGTTGAAATTGAAGTTAATGAGAACAATAAATTAGTAGAAGTACTGAAATTGGAGATTGATTCTCTGAGACGAGAACTTGAAAGGGCAAAGATTAATGAAGAGAAACTGGCAGAGAAAGAGGCTACCTTAGAACAACTTAATGTCGATCTGGAGGCAGCAAAAATGGCCGAATCTTATGCACATAATTTAGTGGATGAGTGGCAGAAGAGGGTTCGAGAATTACAATTTCAGGCTGAGGAATCAAAGAAGTTGGAGAGATCTGCTTCAGAATCCCTGGAATCGGTCATGAAACAACTTGAAGTAAGCAATGATTCATTGCACAATGCAGAATCCGAGATTAATTCCCTTAAAGAGAAGGTGGGATTGCTGGAAATCTCAATAGGAAGGCAGAAAGGGGATCTTGAGGAATCCGAACGCGAACTTGAACTAGCCAAGGAAGAAGCTTCTAAAATGGTGAAAAAGGTTGAATATCTTGTGTCTGAGCTTGAAACTGTAAAAGAAGAGAGAACTCTGGCTTCAAACAATGAGAAGCTTGCAGCCGACAGTGTGCAAACTTTATTGGAAGAAAAACATAAGCTGATAAATGATTTGGAAAATTCTAGGGAAGAAGAAGAAAAGAGCAAGAAAGCAATGGAAAGTTTAGCATCAGCCTTGCATGAAGTTTCTTTGGAGGCAAGAGAAGCCAAAGAGAAGCTATCGTCAGTTCAAATTGAGAACGAAAACTATGAAACTCAAATAGAAGATCTGAAGCTGGTTTTGAAAGGAACAAATGAGAAGTATGAAAGCATGCTTGACGAAGCGAAACAAGAGATTGAGGCTCTCACTAAGTATCTTGAACGGTCAAAGCATGATCACCAGAACTCAAAGGCTGTGTGGGAACAGAAGGAGCTTCATTTGATGAAATGTGTGAAGCAATCTGAAGAAGAGAACTCTTCAATGGAAAAAGAAATAAGCAAACTGGTTAATTTGCTAAATATGGCAAAGGAAGAAGCTTTTGCAACAAAGGAGGAAGAAGACCACCTGAAGATTGCGCTCAAGGAAGCTGAATCAGAGGTGAGTTACCTAAAGGAAGTCCTTGGTGAAGCAAAGGCTGAGAGCATGAGATGGAAAGAGAATTTAATGGACAAAGAAAATGAATTACAGAATATACTTCAGGAGAACGAGGAGCTCCAAATTAGAGAAGCTGTATCTCTTAAGAAGGTTGAGGAGTTATCTAAGTTGCTTGAAGAAGCTTTGCCTAAAAAGTCTGTCGAGGAAAATGGTGAGCTTACGGACAGTGAAAAAGATTATGATATGCTTCCAAAAGTGGTGGAGTTTTCCGAACAGAATGGCTTGGTTGAGTTCTCCGAAAAGAATGGCATGGAAGATGGGAAGCCTAAGATGGAGCTCCAACCTCAACAGAGGGAGCTACCTGTAGAGAAGACTGCAGAAGTAAATGATGTATTGTACCATGAATCTGCTCAGATTGCTACTGAAGTTGAGAACATGAACGAAAACCTAAAAGATAATGTGAACAAAGGAAAGGAAGATGATGATTCTGCAGATGTTGATCTTAAGACGTGGGAGAGCTGCAAGATTGAGGAAAAAGACTTCTCTACGGAGGGAGAGCCAGAACACGAATCCTTTGAGGAGGAACTGGACTCAAAGACCGAGGGTGGCGAGAGCTATGACCAGGTCAATGGGCTACCCAAAAATCTCAATAATATTGGAAGCTCTCCTCCAAAACAACAAAGTCAGAAAAAGAAGAAACCCTTGCTGCACAAATTTGGAAACCTGTTGAAGAAGAAGGGCACTACCAACCAGAAGTAATAGGTCAGCTATATATTTACCTTTTTTTGTCTTTGAACTGTAGAAGGTATGTGTATTCTATATTGCACTTGAATGTGTTTGTTCAATTCTTTTTGCTTCATTTATTCGTTTTATTTTTGTCCCATGATAGGGTCCAAATATGAAAAGGTTTGTATCATCTTTAGTTTTTCTCTTTGTTGTTCCTGTCTCTCGACGTGATTACCCC
>CAIGRK010229267.1:0-10835 GCA_903798315.1 Fraxinus greggii
CGTGAGCCACTAAGTATAAAGAGGACGAATTCGAACGGGTATGAAGTGAAATACATTGAGAGCAAACTTATAGCTTTGAGAATCTAAAATTTCATTATTTTCAAATAACATAATGCGTGAGCTTTTGTAATAGCAAAGGATAAATGATAACTATAGGATAAAATGTCACGTGACCTCTTTTCACGATTGAGGTCTTCTCCTAAGTGTCACTCTATCAATCCTAAGCTGGTGGACATTTAATGCTTCGACAAGCAGTAGCTCTAAAACCTAATTTGACCTCTAAAATATATATAGACCGGTGATTTAACCTTTTAGGCGTCTGTTGCAAAGACGCCAAATCAATCAATCGTAGGTGGATTTTGTATGAAAGTTCTCTTTGAAAGAAGTGATATAAGATGATGCTTTTTGACATTGGGAGGCTAATCGTTTCGAACTTCGTCATGCAGCAGACGTGACATCTCACCTCGACCTTGGAGGTTCGACCAACCAAAGCACATCGGATGAAGTGGTGTATCACCTGGGCTATGGTCCCGTCTCGATCAAGTAGGATGGTGATGCAGAGTGTGGGCTCAACTAGTTGTCATCTAGTTGCCACGTGTACTATGACCTGGAGCCTCATTTAGAAGAGGCGTAATACTATTCACTCTTCTTATGAGCCCTTCAATTTTAAGGATGCATCAATTTCTTTGACCAAGTCTTCTCGAAACCACAAACTTGACTATTCTTTGTTATAAAATAAAATTTTAACTTAAGATATTATTTCTCTCGAAAATAAAAATGAAATTCAGTAAGTATTGCCGAATCGAACACAACCATTGTCGGTACATGTAACCCCATCCCCACCATGGAGGACCCCAACAACTCTTACTACCACCATTCATCGTGCTTCTAGTATGACCTGCATACTTAGACAATGGCATTATGCATCTCATTCCACATGACCACCACCTCAAAAGCGAGGGAGGGAAGATGTTAGGGAAAAAAATAACATTTTCCTTTTATTTTCTCCCCTAATTTATTTTCCCTCCTTCTATAGGTATTTGAAATTGACAATGATCTTTCATCAAATTTAGATGATTTCTATACAAAAGGACGAAAGTCCACCTAAAATGAAAGGTTTAAATTAAAAATGCCAAAAACCCAAACTTAAGGACCATACATGAAAGCAAACCCCAGCAAAGACAAGAAGATAGAACCAATAATCTCAAAATGATAGGCCTATCCAACTATAACTCACTTGGCACCTCCTAAATGGGATTCCATAATCTCCAAAAAGAATTCTAGAGTGCCACGTGGCAAGCCAGATCCTTCTAAAAAGATCAAAGTAGTTTTGTTAGTTTAGCCCTTCACATTTTAGCATATCCAATGGCATCCGTGGCAACCTTTGCTGCAGTGCAGCCCTCTTGTGTTAAGGGCCTTGCAGGGAGCTCCATTGCTGGAACTAAGCTCCATGTTAAACCATCTTCCCTAAAAGTCAAGCCCACAAACTACAGGTAACAATTCTCGACTCTACACGTTGAACCACATCTAACTAATTAGAAATGAGACGCATTTATTAATATGAATTTGAAATCGGCCATTGTATCTACTTAGAAACCACATTGAAACAACATCATTCATATTGAATCGAAATATCGTATTTGCGTATTTCTTGATGTCAACCGCCTAGAATATGTGAAATTATATTTTGCAGGGCTGGTGCTGTGGTGGCAAAGTATGGTGACAAGAGTGTGTACTTTGATTTGGAGGATCTGGGCAACACCACTGGCCAATGGGACTTGTATGGATCAGATGCACCTTCACCATACAACCCCCTTCAGGTATATATCTATCTTGAATGTATACGAAGTATCAAAGTGGGTGTAGAAGTGTCTGGACCGTGAAAAGTTCAGTGCCGGGCTAGATATAGTATAGTTTCGTTGTTGACATTCATTGACGATTACAGAGCAAGTTCTTCGAGACATTTGCTGCTCCTTTCACCAAGAGAGGTCTTTTGCTCAAGTTCTTGATATTGGGAGGTGGCTTCACCATTGCCTATGTGAGCTCCAAAGCAACAGGAGACGTTTTACCTATTGTAAAGGGTCCACAACTTCCACCCAAGCCCGGACCACGTGGTAAAATCTAATTTCCTTGGTACCACATTTTCGACCTACTAAATTTATTGTGTTCAGTTTGTCATTTAAACAGCCTGTAAGTATACCAGAATCTACTTGTGACTGTTTAATATTACAAGTATTTCAGTACAATTTTAGTTGTATCTGATTCAATCATAACGTAAGATCAATTTCAAAAAAAGTTACAATATAATCCATGGAGTACAATTCAGCAAATACTTCCTATTCACAGAACAAGCACTAGAATTTTACTAGATCTCTATGGCACGACCGAATTGTGTATGTACATTAGGCTGAGCTTTTATACTAGAGACGAGTTCTGTAAGTTAGTCGTCTGCAACACAGTCAATTAATGGCGTGCTGTTGGACTTCTTGCACCCCCTAGATTCTCTAGCCTCTCCATGTAGGAAAATTTCTTGCTCGTCACAATGTTGGGCGGTTTAGAGAGGACCTTGAAATCAACATCTTTGTTAGCATCAGTCCCTCCTTGATCTAAATTCCATCCCATGAAATCTAGCAGCGTCATTGAAGTTGACGTTTCGTCTGAATTTGTTTTCTCTAATTCGTCGTTAGGATTTGGAAAGTTCACGGTATTAGGTGAAGGGTCTTTTAAGGGGTACCTCTTTTGTTCTCCGTTTGATGGATTCTGTGCAAAAGAGTCAGCTTGTAAGACATCTTCTATTCTCGACAACACTGTGAAAGCTAGGCTTTCAATTATTCTTGAATAGCTTTCAAGAATAGCCTGTCCCACATCCTGCCAAACCGAGAAAATATCAGACTTAGCGCAAATGAACATTAAGTACCTGTTTGGTATGTACAACTAGACATGGCTGGACATTATTATGAACAAGATTTGAGTTTTTCTCTCTTCTTTTAGTACTGTCTAACATGAATCAATTTTCCCCGCCAACAACGCTATAAGTTATGTGTTAGTTTCCGCAGAAGGAGTGATTCCAAAAAAAAAAAAAACACTGTGAAGAAAAGAGTCAAGTGAGAGATTGAAAGAAGAACTTCTTACTCTGTTGCATTGGATTTTACTGATGTCTAGAGAAGATTGTGGAATTCCGGGAAACCGGTGCTTAAGAATGAGCAAAATAGTCTCTGCTCTGTCTTCAAAAAGTTCTCTCTTCTCCAAACTCACGGCTGAACTCCAAGAAGACTTGCTATCTTTAGCATTCATTTTCCTTTTCCAGATTATCACTGATGCCTCAATCTTATTTTTGAATTCAAGGATTTTATGCTCCGATGACAAGTCCAGAGTCGAAAGTAAAATGTCTGGATCAAAATATTCATCCGTGATGCTCTTGTAGATCGAGTCTCCAAGGCTTGATCTCCCATTCTGTCATGAAAAAATAAGCTAAAACCTTGTTCACTGCACTCTCTATTATTGTGTTTCAAACATGCCACAAACGTTAACTCTAGCAACATAGAAACATGATTTAATTTTTGGTTTCCTATTACCTTAGGGAGAGTATCTACGTAGCTTTCGGGAATCTCCATTTCTGTCAAGACCTGAGCGTTTATGGCCATAGATGCTTTGAGTACTTGGTTTACAGAATCCTTTTGAGACTGTAGCCACTTTCTTGTCGTCTCGCTTAAGCCGTTTGGAGGAACTTTAGGAGTAGGAATCCACCATTTGTCGTCTGTGCTTCCATCGGCATTCTTTACGTAGTAGAACTCGTTTTGGTCTTTAAAGTTATCAAGGCAATCCTGCTCACATTTAACACTATGAATATGAATACAATGAAACAAAATGAACTCTAATGCGAAAAACAAAAAGTAAGTGGGGAACTTTCACTTACAAGGAGCACAGCATCGAGTTTCCTAAGGGCAGGGATGTTCATTTGGAGATCTGTTCGTTGCTTTGTTACCATAATCTGATCAAGAATGAAGAACTTTATGCTTCTTTGAAATGGATCGATAAACACGTGAACGTCCACTTAGGCTTCCTCAAATGAGTATCCCTTGGGCAAACATTACGATAGAGAGAAATAAATTACCTCCATTTGTGTTCCATCTTTCGACCTTTGTTTAGAAGGCACGAATTCAACAATGTGATCTGTGACAGATAGAAGCCAGTCGATCTCTTTTCTCCATCTTGCTTTGGTCTCTTGTGCCATGGGTTCTAATCTCTTTTGTTCTCCAAATGCAGAGGCTGTATTTTCTCAGGAAAATAAAGAATTATGAAAAACACAGAAAAAAACTTCTTACTACATTCAAAATCTATAACAATATGTACAAACATAACAAAAAATTCAGGAATTTCTTATGCATAAGTTCCCTCGACAAAAGGAAATTGACAAACTAAATATGAATTTAGTATTGTTGAAATGATTGAACAATATTGTATCATCTGTAAACTGAAATGATCAAAATTCAGGTACCTGCTAAATTTGTGATAGCATTCGATAGTGCTAAAGCCGATGAAACTCCCTTTCCCCCACCGGACATATCCTCCCCAAGAAGCAATTTTGAGAATTTTTCCTTCATTTGCTCCATATCTAAATTATAGCCAAAATCGAAAAAATAAATTTGTAAACAAAATAATCTATGTTGAACAACCTATGTTAAATAGATGAGGTCACAAACTTAGTTTTGTGAATTATTTTTACTTGCAAATCAACATTAATTATTCATCACTAAATGTACAATATAACAATTGCTGACAACAAGACTTGAATTCAATGCTAACATATTATGTCTTGTCTAAAAGTCTAAAATATTAGAGAGGGATCCACATTCAAGGAGCATATCTATTAGAACAAATATGGATAAAAATTCGTGTAGCCACCTAATATATTGAAATATAAAGTTTTAGTTGTCATCGTCCTCGTGAAATTCATATGAACAAGCTTTTATAAACAAAATACAGCACCTTACATCCAGTTTATCAATGTCTGGACGACATCAAAATCTCCAAATCAGGGGGGGAAAAAACGACGAACATTTGAGATAAATTAATCCATTTAAAAATTGGTAAATGAAAAATATAATTGAGTTGCCTGAATGTTCTCTCTCTTTCATTCCATCGCTGCCCATCGAAGATTTAAGATTTTCTGGCAGCGGAAATGCCCACCCAGTTTTTTGCTGTTCCATTGGTTGATCATCTTCCTCCATTGCTCGAACCATTTTCTGATTCAAGCGTAATGAATATGGAATTAAATGAAGGAAAAATTCATAAAATTGGAGAGAAAAAATGTTGAATGAGAAGGGGAAACCAGAGATTCAATGAGATGCAGGGGATTTTAAGAATGGTTCCGAAATTTTCTGAAAAAGTGAAGACGTTGGAAGGACGTGGGGTGCTTGTTTGAGAATGAATGGATTGAAAAAAATAATTATTTATCCTTTTGGTTTTTGTATAAATGATTAATTTCGATTTCTGCTGTCTTATTAGGTTTTTATCAAATTGGATGGCCATGCTTTTGTTTTCATTATTATAAAATAAATGATAAAATAATTTCGATTTCGGCTGGCTTATTAGAATTTATTTTCATTAAGATAAAATAAATGAAGAAACGTATTGTTTTCAATTTATTTTTTATGTTAAAAAGGGCCTAACCACTCGATTTTCTTAATCGGATTAAGTTAACATGAAAATGTGCTCTCATATTTTTCGTCAAATTAATAAGCAAGGTTTGTTCCATTTTTTTTTCATCAAAATGTATTTTTGAATGGTGATTTGGCATCGTTTCAACAAAACATTTTTCAATAAAATAATATTACACGCAAAGTCAATTTTTTTCTTATTTTTTAACCAATCATTCTTCGTTATAACACTGTTACAAAATACATTTTTCGTCACTCGGATTTTCCCAGCAGAAAAATCATACCGTTGCCTTCCGTCGTCACCGCCGCCGCTTGAACAAGAGCTCGACAAACAGTTCAAGCTCTTGAAATTGTAGGCCTACCCTCAGAAACAGGAATTCTTATACTAGCACATCGAGTCCATCCGAGTCGTGGTGGGTAACGCCACTGCTGGAACAGGCGCCAGGTTGATCGAGGCTTTGCCCCATAACAAGAATTGAAGATGGGGAAATTGTTTCGTAACCAATATGGTTATTCCATCATTCCAATGTATTCCTCCACACAATGAATACATGCAGATGAGTTCTTAAATTTTACAAAAGCCTTGGAAATCAGTATTTGAGTCTGCTGCTAATATTATAAAACAAAGAGCTAAATAACAGTTACAATATCATATCACAGTTGTCTAATGTTGTATAGTTCTAACAGAGGAATGCCTATAAATCAGGATCTGCTTCTTAATGACATGTTGGACCATAAATGGTCGAGTCAATCTTTGAAACTCGTGCCTCAATTTTCTATGTTCTTCTCATTACTCCCCCTCAAGATTGGGATGTGATGTTATGAATCCCCATCTTGCTCAGAAGAAAATGAAATTTTCGTGAACCAATGGCCTTAGTTAGGATATCTGCCACTTGCAACTTGGATGAAATATGGGATGACTTCAATAAACCTTCCTGCAGCTTCTCTCTCACAATGTGACAATTTATTTCAATATGTTTTGTGCGTTCATGATAAACTGGATTTGAGGCAATATAAATTGCCGCTTGATGATCACAAAAGAGATGAACTGGTTTTACTAAATTAATTTCGAGATCACACAACAAACTTCGAAAACATACCAATTCGCACGTTGTAGACTCCATCGACCGGTATTTTGCCTCGGCTGATGAACGAGAGACCGTCCGCTGTTTCTTGGACTTCCATGAAATTAAAGCATTCTCAAGGAAAATGCAAAACCTAGTGATGACCTCCTTGTTTTCGAACAAGCCCCCCAATCTGCATCGCAAAATGCTGATAATTGGAGTGAGTTTACAGCTAAATAGAATAGGCCACGTGATGGTGAGCCCTTTAAGTACCTTGCTGTCCGCAAAGCTACGTTCCAATGAGTATCCTTTGGTTTGCTTAAGAATTGGTTAATCACTTGAATGGAATATGAAATGTCTGGACAAGTGATGGTTAAGTAAAGCAACTTCCCAATGAGTCTTCTATATTTTGTAGGATCAGCAAGATCAGCTCCGTCATCTACAGTAAGTTTTAAACTTTGCTCCATGGGAAAACGAGTAGGTTTTGCAGCAAGAAGTCCACAATCCTGTAAAATCTCTAAGGTATATTTTCTTTGACAAATGGAAATGCCTTGAGATGATCGTGCCACTTCAAAAAAATACTTCAATGATCCAAGGTCCTTGAGCTTGAAATTTTGTGCTAAATAGTCCTTCAATTGCTGTATTTCCGAAGCATTATCACCTGCAATAACCATGTCATCTACCTATACCAACATAACAGTAAATGAAGTGCTAGTTTTCTTAACAAACAAAGAGTAGTCAGCCTTATATTGCAGGAATCCAATCTTAGTGATGATCGAAGTGAGTTTTTGGTTCCATTGACGAGATGCTTGCTTCAATCCGTAGAGTGACTTCTTTAGCTTGCAAACTCGTTGCTCCCTTCGGGTGCCATATGCCGGAGGGAAAGACATGTACACTTCTTCATCCAAGTCACCATACAAGAAAGCATTATTGACATCTAGGTGAGATAGGAACAGTCTTTGGAGGCTGCAAGGGCTAAGAAACAGCGCATAGTAGGCATCTTGGCCACGGGTGAGAAGGTCTCAAAATAGTCTTCTCCTTCCCTTTAAGTGTAGTCTTTTGCAACCAATCTCGCCTTGTGTCGTTCAATGCTTCCATGAGCCTTATATTTGGTCTTGAACACCATTTACATCCAATAGTTTTCTTCCCATCTTGTAATCGCGAAAGTACCCAAGTCTGATTTTCTTCTAATGCTCTAATTTCATCACTCTTAGCAATCCTCCAATGAGGGAATGTCATGGCTTTGGCATAAGAGGTGGGTTCAGGTTCAAGGCTAACTGCTAAGGTGAATTTCAAATGTGATGGTGACAAATGTGTATAATCAAAAACCAAAGAGAGTGCATGAGGATTACCTTCATCGGATGACTTGTCAAGAGGAGGTTCGTTTGGTGTTGCTAAAGAAGTCACCAGCTTGCAATGGAAATCTTGAAGGTAATACGGTAGTTTTCTATCTCTAGTAGATCTCCTAAGCTCGGACAAAGATGCTTCCATTTAGACAGGAGGAGGGTCTGGTGAACTGGGATTTTCTGTAGTGGGAAGAGCAGGAATATGTGCAGACTCTACTCGATCGGCAGGCTGCCAGTGGTATCAGATGAAAAATGTACATTCCCTTTAGTATTGGTGTCTACTGGTTGTTGAGATAGTTATATTGGATCAGAAATGGGATTAGGAATAACATCAATATTATCTAGTGTGGCTATGATTGGAGTTGGCAAAAGGGAGGGCATGTCAATGTGATGTTTGAAAGGGGAAATTTCCTCATAAAAGACCACATCTTGACTAACTAAGATTTCATGAGTTTTCATGTCAAAGAGCTTGTAGCCCTTAATCCCATTTGGATATCCTATAAAAATACATTTCCTGGCCCTTGAATCAAACTTGGATCAATAAGGGTCAGGGTTTGATGCATAGCATAGACATCCCAATGTTCTGAAGTGAGAATATGAAGGAATTTTGGAGTAAATGATTTGGTAAGGGGTCTGGTTCTGCAGATTTGGTGAGGGAGTACGGTTGATCAAGTATGCGGCTGTAAGGACACACTCTCCCCAAAACTTCAATGGTAGGTTGGCTTGGAACCTTAAGGCCCTTGCCACATTTTACAAATGTAAATGCTTCCTTTCTACTATAGAGTTTTGTTGAGGGGGTATAGGTACAACTTTGTTGGTGAATGACTCCTTTTGAAGAAAAAAATTCGATCATTTTAAACTCATTTCCTTGGTCTGTTCAAATAGCTTTAATCTTGCAGTAGAATTGATTTTCAATGAGGTTAAAGAAAGTTTCTATTAACTGTCGAGTTTGGCTTTTGCTCTTTATGAGATAAATCCATGTAGTTCTACTATGATCATCAACAATTGTTGAAAAATAATGAGCTCCATTGAGAGAGGCGACAGAAAATGATCCCCAAATATCCATATGTAATAAATCAAAACATGACTAAACAAACTTGTGACCGTATGGAAAAGGTAAACGAGTTTGTTTAGCCATATGACAAGTATCACAATGTTGTTTTATAGAAAAAAATGGGGATAGTCGGATCCATGCTATGCAACAAAACAAGGCGTTGGTCCGATGGATGTCCTAGCCTTAGGTGCCACAATTTCGATGTCAAAACAGTAACGGAATGTGCAACTTGTAGGTTCTGGTGTGACTTGATCCCATGGTCACTTTCCTGTTGGTAGTACAATCCGTGCACCTCTTTAGCAACTCCAATCGACTAGCTCCTGAATTAAACAGTAACCAGTTAAGAACGCAAGACAACAGTGGAGATTTTTGGTCAGTTTACTTGTAGATATCAGATTGAAACTAAAACTTGGTACATACAAAACATTGTCAAGAGTAAGAGTGGGTGCAATGCGGATAGTTCCTATATATGTGATAGCGACCATGGTATTATTTGGTAATCTAACATATGTGTTTGAAAGGGATTTCTTGTGTGTAAATATGTCCAGTGAACTAACTATATGGTCAGTTGCAATCTAAGATCCAAGAGCTTGAGTGAGTCTTAGTTGACATGCAGCTAAGTGATTGGCTAATCGAAACAGAGAAAGTCTTAGGATTTTTACTTGTCATGTTCAAATGTTGGTTACCTATGGCATCTGAAGTAGATCTGGCTTGAGGAAAATTTTAGCTTTGGAGAAGAGATATCAGTTGCTGAATATGGCCATGAGAAATATTCAGATTTGAGCTATTCGAGCCTTCATTTGTAGCAGCAAGGCTCACTGTTTTGTAGTTATTTCCAGATACTGCAGTATCCTTGTAGAACATGTGGTTGGGTGGATACTCTTTTATCTCCCAACAATTCTCTATGGAATGGTTGGTACAGCCACATTTCTTACATGGAGCTTTATCTTTTGATCTCGTCCCCTTGAAATTGTTCTTTTGCCTTTGCTTAAAAGAAATTTTCTGGTCTTGAATTTTTCCAAAAAACATGGCAGCAGACTCGACTGTGATGTTGCCAATGGTCAACTCCTGCTTAGCTTCTTCTTGTAAAATGAAATTGAAAACTTTGTCAAGTGATGGCAATGGATCCCTGAGAAGAATCTGGTTCCTCAGCCCATTGTAAGCTTCGTCCAAACCCATCAAAAATTGCATAATCTGTCTTTTCTCTTGCCTCTTCATGATCATAGAGATGGCTCCACAATTAGTTGCAATGCACTTAAATGGTTCCTCATATCTCGATATTTCTTCCCACATGAGTTTCAACTTCAAAAAATAGACACTCACTAATGCCTTCTCTTGCTTGGTCACTGCCAATTGTTGTTCTAGCATATAAACTTGGTTATTACTTGACTTAGCAAATTGTTTCCAAACATACGATGTCGAGTCAGAGTACATGGCATATCCTGGTATCATCGGCGAAAGACTATTCATGAGCCAAGACAAGATCATGTGGTTGCATCTTTGCCATTGTGGATATTTCTCATCAGTTTCTTCTGAATTCTTGATTGTGCCATCAATAAAGCCTAGCTTATTTTTGGCAAATAGAGCCACATACATGGCTCTACTCCAAGCATGGTAATTTTGGGGTGTAAGGGACTGTGAGACTAGGACTAATACAGGGCTCTCACCATGGTGGAGAAAGTATGGGTTGGATGATTCATCCGTAAGTTGT
>CAIGRK010229280.1:0-15386 GCA_903798315.1 Fraxinus greggii
TGCAAAAATGGAAAATGAGTGAAAGGAAAATGAATTTCAGAGAAATAATTGTCCAGAACTTGTTTTTTCAGGAATTGTCAATTAATTATGTTTGATTTGTATAATTTTCCACCTAAAAAATGTTGAAATTTTGGATCTTGTGGTATTTATTTGATTTTGTTTCACATGAAAATTGCTTAATGAAAAGATGGAAAAAGGATCACGTGGAGGTTGCGGGAAAACCAATTGCCAAGAAAAAATTGACTATCAAACAAGACAAAAGTTGGAACTTGGACATGAAATATAATTAACATAAAATGGGTCCTTATATTTTAAAAGTAACATAGTAAATACACGTTATCATAAGAAATGATGATTTTTAATAAAAAAATTGAGTTTAAATGACAATGAGGTACTTTTTCAAATAAATATCAAAGATGATAAGTTTTAAAATATTTATTTTTAATAAAAAAATTCGTTTCTTAAAAAATAGTAAAATAATGTATTTTTCAAATTTTGGGCAAAAATAGGGCTTTTGTCAATCATCTTTCCAAGAAATGGTTTCAATATGAAGAAAAACGATATTAACTAGCATGCAACGTAAGATAAAGTCGTGTTTCATTAATAAATGGGTAATTGTCAAAAAATGTGTTCCCCACATTTATTCTATTTGAATGAATCATGGGTTTGTCCTACAAGATGTACTAGTTAGTGGATGGGGCTTTAAATCATTTCCTTCCTTAATCACGTAGGTATTGAGAATTAATATCGAACAACTATGAGAAAAACTTGCTAAACAATTACACCTTTATTTAATGAAAAATGATACAATTTTGTTTAAAAAGACGTACTAGTTAACATTGTTTGTGTTCGTGTTGAAATTTAAGAGTTTAGGTTAATGGTTTCAGTTGAATGGCCACTGCTGTAATCAATAAAAACTTGAGTGACAACCGCCGTAAAAAAAAATTGCTTGAATGACCATTTCAATATTTTTAACAAATTTCAATAATCGTTGCAAGATAATTCATCCCTTTCCTTTTGAATAATGCAATCTAGTACCAATTTAGGTGGTTGTGGAGGCTCACTTCATTGAATAAGCTAGGACTCGCACCACCTAAATTGTGCTAAATAATATTACACATTCCTTTTCCAACTAATCTAGGAGGGAATGTCACTCCAAGAAATTGTACCATAATATAAAATTTCATTGTACTGAAGATAAATTCACCATTAGAGCTTATGTTATTCTACGTGAAAACTATTAAAAAAAAAAAAGGGGTTTTCTTTCTATCCTCTCCTCACTTTATTTGGTCTCCATTTCGCCGTGGAAAATAGGAAACAATGGCCTCCCTACTTGTCTACTCGCTTCCTTTCTCATATTATGCCGAGTATACCCCTCCACCACTTTCCCTGTAGAGGCATAAAAATGTGTTGAACTGCCGAAGCTCGAACTACCCAACATGATAAAAATGTACCATCGTATTGGGCACAAGTGTAGGATCCGTGGCCTGTCCAGGCCGTGGCAACCCAATGCAGTAGTGCACATTCAACAAATTTCCAACGGAACATAGTAGTAACGCAAAAAGAAAAAAAAAAAAAAAAACCTATTACCAGCTTGGAAAATTAAAAAATACAAGTATAGTGAAGTACACTGCAGATAAACACATTTCAACTGATTTTACAAAGATCCAAGTTCCAGTAGATGACAAATCCATCGGTTTCCGACATTAATCACACCATTGGATGAGACCTAATATATTACAGATATTATACATAAATTGCACAAGGCAAAATGACTTGATATTTTGCCTGTGCATAAATTAAGATTATACGCTACATTCTGCACAAGCATCATTGTTATTTTACAAACAGGATACATTGTTATGTTGCTCTATACTAAGATTCCTTATCTCAAGATATCACGCAGAAGAGAAGATAAAATGACAAGAGGCCTCTCGTTTGGACCAGCCATTTTCCGGGAATGCAGGTTACAGAGTGCAGACCCTGCCACATTCCATACAAATTTGCATTTTACAATATCATTCCGTCTTCTAGCAAAGTCGTATGTTACATGATAGATAGCAAGGGCCTCCATCTCAATTTCTTCAGTTTTTTTGGCACTTTCTTCCATGTCAGGGGCATCGTACAACAACTGCATGTGTTTAAGCATTTTAAAGAGTCAAGGGTAAATCCCACGGATTAAAGATGAAATAGACAAATATATGTAGAACTAGACTACTACTCTCAACGAGGTTGACTTCTTTCGATAGAACCCCAAGACTCGATATGGTATCAGCACCTAATACGCTCAAATGAACAGTCGAGTCAAGGGATAGGACTATTCCTCTAATAAAGTTGACCTTTTAAGATAGAACCCCATGGTTCAACTGATTTTATTTTCTTTTGTTTCAACTATAATAAAATTACCTGCTTGTATTTTCTGATCACCTCATCGGCAGCAGTGCTTTTTGATTCACCTCCTGATTTCAAGGCCCTGGTCATGTCCATGCGGTACTCATCATATCTATCCTTCCACATATTCCAGTACATTTCTGGGATTTCAACATCAAAACAGGGTACTTTCGAGATTTCTGCACAACAAGAACAGTTAAGTTATGCCAATGACTCATTATATTCGAGATCCAAGTCATGTCTCATCGTCTGATAGTAAAAAGACGTTGTCTCTCGAAGTATGATAAAAAAGATTACCAAATATAAAATCTGCATCCAACCTGCTTGCCAGAAATCTAAAAACCACTCGTAAAACTAAATTGACGATAGTGATTCAAGGAATATTCACCTATTGTGGGCAAATGTTCCGTTTTAGATTCCTCAACTCTATCATAAATTTGACCCAATATAGAAGCGGATTGATAGGTAAAGCCAGGGCCCCTTTCCATGTAATGAGGGTATGATTTTGCTTTCAAATGATTGGGAACTTTGACCTGGTTCACAAGGGTGAGAATAGTCGGATATTAGTGTACATTGAAACAGAAATATATCATTCAGAAATATAGGGACTTTCATAAAATACAATTCCGTCACCAAACTAACCTTTTTCCCACTTTTAGGTGCATCTAAAGCATCATAATATATGTCAATTAACTGAATGATTTTTCTCCTCAAATCATCCTTTTTGAAGGCACTATCATCCGACAACATCAGCAGTTGATCCATATATGTGAGCCAGCTATCCGCTGCTGTGGCCATGTCATAACTGGAGGAGCAAACCAGATAATTTAGTCATAAGATTAATCATCTTGTATACAAAATTGCTTCACTTTACAAAGAACAATTGCATACCTTGGCTTCCTTGCTTGAGAGAAAAGCCGAAAAAATTCCCGTTCTAGTTCCTCCTCTGAGAGCTCCTTGGGATTTATCTTATGCGAGTCCAGAGTTGAATGGACACGACTCCATGGTTCACTTGCTTTGAAAAATGTCAATAGCTGAAATGTTCATGAAAAAAGATATGATTAAACTTGGAACTAATATATTTTGTGTTAACTTCAAAGAAAAATATGAATTCTCAGCATAATCTCGTGCCATCTTGGCAGAACAAATCAAGGAAAAATTTAGCAATCATGCATGGGGAAAACTTTACGAACACAAACTACTTCAATAAGAAAGAGAGAAAGAGAACGAAAAGAAAGGCCATATATTTAAGAGACAATTAGAGGTAGCACATAATTTATATCTTCTACCGATCAAAAGTAAACAAAGAGAGAGAAACCCTAAACAGTTGCTAACCTCGGGGTTTCTGGAAACCCAATACATGTCTCCATCAAAATCACCCGTTGCTATTTCATAAGCTGCGGATCTCCCGCCTTTGGTCGAGAAGAATATACCATACTTGGCATTGCCAACAACCTCTTGCAACTCCTCCACATATACTGCGTCTAAAATGTGGATATCCCCAAAATGCAATCCAGGATTTCTGTATACTAGCACCTTGCCTGAAATTTGACCACTCTCACTGCATATCCAACAAGAAATTATAATCAAGATATTTTCTATTTATGAATTTTTAATTATAAAAGACATTAATTGGTACGTTCACAAATCAAACAAGTAGTTATCGTTTGAGTTGGCTAACAGTAATATGCAGAGGATTGTGGAAGTCTGACTTTGCACATCCCCGTTTGGAAAAGGCACAAAAGGAAGTATGCTGGTCAAAGAAGGTAAAGGATGAAATTCTAGACCTTTTTTCATTTTCAAAGACAACTGCAAAATCACATAGAAGAATTCCCTTCTCAGAAGTGTAATCTATATACATACAGGATAACACAGACTTGGTCATTGTTCAATCTTCCCGTAGGGTCAGCAGTGCCCATCACGTAAAAGCTTTCACTGATTGGTATCCTCCCTGTTTTAAGCTTCGCCTTGTCGTCCTTTACCAGTCTTGACAAACATTGTTGGAGATATGGCTCACAGAGAGGAATCCCAGATAATAGCATTCTTTGGGCCATAAAACCATCATCCATGCCTTCATGGTTCGAGGCAACTGCAGCAAAACACGTGTTATATAAAACATAATTAAAAATAAACATGCATTTACTGCGTAGTTGTAGTAATTTTAAGATTGAAAACGTTACGGAGAGATGATGAAGTATATAGAAATCAAATTCACGGTCACTGTTGTGCTACATACATGTATAGTCAAGAAAACACTCGGAATACTAAATTCAGAAAGACAGTCTCGTATTAGAACATACAGAGAAGGGGGATGATTACCATTGAAAATTAGAACAATATAAGCTAGCAAACGTTAGTTCAGGAATTACCTCTCAAAGCTGCGATTCTATTGGAGTATACGTTTTGACCCTCTTCCAAAGAATTTGTGACTAAATTTAGGAAGAAGTCTCCGGGAACACCACCATAGGTCAAAAGAGCAATCAAGTATCTTGACAAGAAGGTTCTTCCAGGTTTGTGACTGGAAGGTGAACATCAAAGAGTCAGAAAATATCGACCTTCATGGAAAATCCAACTTGACTGATTGAAAGGGCTCTGTTTCTTTCTATAATACAACTCAGGGACTTACAAATATTCACATTCTAAACAACTTGTCAAGATTACAAATAAAATATAAATAAGAAACTTTGATGGATTTTGTCTTGGTTCCAATTAACTTAAAACATCATTCCAAAGTGCTTCAACAGAATTTTAACTTATGGTATATCCCCTCAGAAATATATATAAAGATAAATAATCTTTCAATGTTCTAATGACACGAGATAGTGACAAGATTCTTGATGAGTAAAACAAGCGCCTGCAACAGTATGCTCATTGTAAATTACAAAGCTAAATCAGTGTGCCAGAAAAAGCCATTCTCACAATATCATGGACCGATTATAAGAACTAAGAAAAGTTAATGAGATACCTAACAGCAACTATCTCCAGCGAATTAAACGTTCGACCAACCGGCAATGTTGGGTCTGTCTCAACCTTTATCATTGAAGGTCTTATCTGAATTTTTCCTGGTTGAAGCTGCAGTAATTGAGTATTAAAAATGTTAGAAGAGCAAGAAAGTGTACTTCCAGCTCACCACAAAAAAAAAATGAAGTCATTTCGTAAAAAACAATAGCAAAACTCATTTAACCTGAACTGCTATCACTATTGCATGACAAAACAATAAAATGTTAGTTAATGTAACATATTTGCGGAATAGTGATTTATTATCACAATATAAATATTAAACCAGTAAATACCAAATCAATAGAAGACACTTTACATTGATATTATAGTCAATATAAGGATACTTGAGTTCGGAACCTATGTGTTACATCATCAAGGGGAAAATGTACATATCCTTTCTCACTCGTGCTCACTGACAATTTTAATTTGCACAACATTTAAGAGTCCAAATGAGACTATGCCCTTGTTTGATATAGCTTAAAATCTTGATAAAAATCTAAATCAAAGTCAACAATTAATTTTAATCACACATTTCATGAGATACACAAATTTTCAACCACACATTTTGTCAACTTTTCTGAAAAAACTGATTTTTAGATACACCAAACAAGGGCTATAAGTGGAGAGTCTCATTGTAACAACCCGATCTTGTGCCCGAGCCATTAATCATATGTAATATCTACTTTGGAGAACATGTGTACATTCTACCCCCTCACGAATTCTATCGTGTCCCCCGAAATTCGAACCCTTGATCTCACTAAGAACGGGCTAACAAAATATAATAAAAGGACAGGTGGACTCCAAGTCATCCATAAAAATATTTATAAAATCAAGCCACTAGTTTTTATTAGACCCAAAATTATCTTGAGAGGCAATGTTTGAATCTTATTTGGCCAGCTACATTGAACACTACAAGGGTACGAATATGAATCTAAACTAATCTAGACTACGTAATTTAATATATGGTCTTGTAGTATTTGTTCTGCAGCATGATAAATATGTTAAGTGGCCAGATGTAGAAATCTTGAATATATACTACGCTTTTCAGTGAAATAGGAATTACCCGTAAAATTCCATATGGTAAAATCATATTTCCTAACTGATGTTTTCCAATCATGAATTCAAGAAGAAATCACAAGTGAATAAAGTAAGATCGTACCTTCTTATTTATGAGAAGAGTTCCCTTAACAGCACAGCCATTGTAAAACAACCTAACTTGCATCAATAAAGGCTGAAAGAAGGAAATAAAGATATCATATCTTGTATTTTAATAATAATACATAAAATTTATGGATAAACAGTTTCTTACACAGAGAAAGAAAAATGGAAGATTTATATAGAAAATACGTTACCGGTTCCCTGTTCCCAACTTTCGTTCCTTTTTCTTGACATGATACATCCTCAAAATCACGAATCTTCTAAAAACATACAAAATAGTAGGAAAATTATATAAAAGAGCATGTTTGGGAAGTGTTCATAAACATTTTAAATTACAAATAGATAGAAATGAGTGGTACATAGTCAGTATTACTTGCGAGTCCCTTGAAATTTGTGGATAAAAAATAACTTAAGAGTTTAATATAAACATGAGCCAAACATAAACAAAATCAAACATACAAGAGCTTATTAAATAAAATTGTATGATTCATCGGTAAAGCTTAGACAATTTGATACCCAGGCACCACACTATTGGACAAAGTTGGATTACAAATATTACACGCTATTCTTGTCGATAAGTAAACTTTAGTCATTGAACATACTCATAGGTTACACTGACGCAAAATTCTTGTATATTCTTTAAACTTCAGCTTTTTGTACTAAAGTTATCAATCATTCTTCTTCTCCTGATCATTTATGTTTGGGTATGCTTAAAAAATAAAGGTTGGGAACAAGATTACTACGAAGGTCAAAGGTTAGGGTCCATGCTTATTTTACATTTTTGTTTAACTAGAGCAAAGCCTTCCAATTTCATTAATCATTTTTCAAGAAACAAATGGAGAAGAATGATGGCTGTGCACCAACATAGCTAATCTTGGTTTGACTTAGTACAAGTATTCACATATCTATTTAAATGGTACTTCAAGCGTTTTTAACTGGTATACGGGAAACCTTAGAAAATTTAACTTCTTTTTTCAAGAGGATTTACAAAACTAACGAAAGTCTTTGCTTTAGAAAACTGGACATCAATTTAAACATCTTGAAAAGAAAACCAAGAAATCTGGTTCGGGTCAAAGTAAGATATGAAGGGGTTAGAGAAATCTCCGACAGGTGCTTCCTACAAAGTTGAAGTTTCGCTTCAAATAATTATTCCTCAACTTCTAGAAACTTGATATAAATTAAAGTGGATTGAATCTTCATGAGCTAAGTTTTCTTACACATAATTCTTCCTACATATCATTGACTTTCAGAAACTTGAAATGAATTAAAGTGGATATAAATCCTCATGAGTTCCTACAAAATGGAGGCAACTCCAGCAGCTTCAAGAAATGACAAACCTACTAAATCTGAATTAATGTGTAACACAAGGTCTCACCCGTGAAAGCATCCCCCCAAGGAATCCTTTAGAGTTGAATAGTGAACAAATGTGATGAATCACCCATGTAATAATATCTACAGATTGGCTGAAGGAGTAAAAGCCAGAGGGACGAGGATGTAGTGGCATTTCAAATTTCATAGATTAACCAAAATATACTACCAAGAAAAATAACAGAAGTTATGAACTAGCTCTCCACAATAACATTCAAAACAAAAGAAAGACTGGAGAAGTATATCATAATTGTTTGTGCATAAGACAAGAGTTCAATAAATCAAATGTTAACAAAGGAAAAAACTCGAGGCATATGACATGAAAGAAAAATTACAACTCAAAGAGAAAGCAGTAAAACAAGATGAATAGAAGTAGAGCTTTGAGGTTACATTACACGCCTATGAGCATTTTCCATACAAAAGTATCCTTTTCTTTCTTCTAGGCAACGATTTTTGCAATAATTGATTGATCAATGAAAAAAAGAAATATCTATATATATGATATAACATGATATATTATAAAACATTTCTTAAAAAATAAATTAGTTTTAATAAATGAGATGCCATTGTGATATATTCCTTTGTATGCCACGCACATTTACGATTAAACATTCGCACTAGAAAGAGAAAAAAGATTAACCAGAAAATCATCGTCCTTAATATATTTAGCTCTGCAAAGATCTTTCGGACACTGCATGGCTAGATTTTCAGAGATGTAGCCTGTTCCATCAGTATGTAAAATAGGCTTCCCATCTTCATCAAAGATAACAGAGCCATTCTCATCCTGAAGCAAGAAGATATAAATATAACATAGTTAGTGCCACAATCATGTAAAGTCTAGTAGCAGCAGGGGGAGCCAGCAAAAGAAATATGTTCTACTAGGCAAGGTATATCTTCAATTCTCTCAATTTCCACAGAATCAAGATCAACTTGAAGCTTTATCGTCTTCGACAGGATCAAAGAAAATCTGGGCCATGCCACAATAGTAAACGTCAATATTCAACAAAGGATCATTCATAGATAAATTGTGACCAAAAATAAAAAATAAAAATTGATAGTGATATCAACCTGGCCATGCACTTTTCTGTTGACGAAACTGTGTGTATGTGCATAAAAAGGAGTCTTAATTCACTGATCTTTTTACCAGACGCTTCAACGAAGTAGCATTTAAGATTAGAATCAGCGGATTTTCTCTCTTCCTTAACTGAGGCTTTCTTCTTCCGTTTGAGCTCATCCTTGAATACTATTCAAAAGCTATAATCAATACTATATACATTAACTCTTAACAAGATACAAAGATGTAAACTCATGAGCAATCACCATTTCCTAGATAATGAAATAATAGAACAAAGAAAAGCTAGATGTACCTAGATAGCGTGACAGTAAATGGAATTTCAGTGAAGGAAAACAATTAAGAAAAATCACCAAAAAATCGGAAGTGCCTCAAACCAACAAGAATTCCTTCCTTGTCTGTACCACACATGCCATCTCCTAGAAACTTGACAGTCATAACGTTATGATCTCCTAACGACCTTTGCATGTGAGTATTGGGCACGCTCAAATATGGACCCTGATTCGAAAGAAATTTTTGTGTAAATTCCCGTACTGGGACAATATCTGAAATGATATACATGCTTGGTGGAGTCATATTGATTACTAATGAAAGATTACAGAAACTGGTCTTTGTGACTTAGCATTAAGTTTGTCAAGGAGTAAAGAAACAACTCAAATGACTCCACATAAATTTAAATAAGATTGATACAAACCTTTAACTGTAAACTCCCATCTTGATTAACATAACAATTGTAGGAATGAGTCTTCCCACAATCCCAGTCAGAATACTACAACACAAGATAAGAAGTCAAAAATTGTTACTAGGAATAGTAACGACAATCTTATGGAAAACTGTGTCAGTTAGCAAAGTTACGATATAGTGAATCAAAAATATTTTGAACTAAAATTCGCATCAAAACTTGATGACAATATTTTAAGAAATCCATTATCCAACAAGACAATTTTTTATGACAAATAAATGAATATTTTCCCCATTGCGTTCGACCTGGAAAGACCTATTCTAAAAAAATTCAGCAAAATCAATCTGTTTGCAATTGCATCATGTCATGATAATTTTGATCTTCGGATAATTCTTCAACTCTTGTAGGTCGTTCTATTAGAATCTCTATCACACTTGTCAATGGATCTGTCCATGGATTAATTTACAATACAAATGTATGATACTAATTATTAGTTTAAATATTAGCTTTTTCTAACTTCAAGAAGGAAACTATAAAATACACTGCAATGTAAAGATGAAAAATGACCTCGCTTCGATCTGACTTTTCATAGAAGCGCCTCCCATAGGAATCCCAAATTTTAGACTCGAAATATGTCATCGACCTGTCCTTCATACTTAGAATGTCATTCGCATCATCCAGAGTCATAACAGTTTCCAACTGTTGCCTACAAAATAAATCAGATACTATGAACTGAAGATTGCTGCGATGAATAAAAAAAGTATTGAATTAGAGTAGCAGGGACCACTAACCTTCCGATGTAACTAAGTACTAAAAATAATCTCCTAAATTCTAGTTTATTTAGGATCTGTAGTAGAGAACGGGTCCTCTCGCTCATTTCACTGGCAAACTGGCGATTGGATTTCTGAAGGCTTGTCCTTTCTTCAGCTTCATCTTTGTACAAAAGCTGGCCTTTTGTCATTTGAGGGACCGCCCTTGCCCGACTTGATGAGGGAGAGTTCACTAGATACATTGCTATCTGACCCTGTGAGCTTTTACCATCTGCCCATGAAAGAAACCTTTGTTACAACGATGCAGAAATGTGGGGAAAACAAAGAGTTTTGGGAAGCACAGCAATAACAAAAGAAGAGAAGAAGAAAGTTCAAAATTCAATAGTCAGGAACATCTCACAAAACACTATTATCTTGGAGAGAAAATATCACTTGAGCTAAATAGAATGAGAAAAAATGTAAATTAAGAAGAAACAAACTAGAATATAAACACTATCTTTTTAGTGGCATATACCAAGATATAATCNAAATGTGGGGAAAACAAAGAGTTTTGGGAAGCACAGCAATAACAAAAGAAGAGAAGAAGAAAGTTCAAAATTCAATAGTCAGGAACATCTCACAAAACACTATTATCTTGGAGAGAAAATATCACTTGAGCTAAATAGAATGAGAAAAAATGTAAATTAAGAAGAAACAAACTAGAATATAAACACTATCTTTTTAGTGGCATATACCAAGATATAATCATCATACCAGCTCCAGTTAATATAAAATGTAAAGAAAGGTAATACATTCCAAATTCTAACTGATTGGGGTTTATATCAATGCTATCTCAAGCAACAAGTTACCAATATTTTTTCATGAAGTTTGATCTCTAGATGTAAATTAAAATTATATTATTTCAGTTCAATGGATAACACAAAATTTAAATAATTTTAGCTGATACACAAACATTTCATCACCTAATTTCTCTTTATATCACTTGTGAGCACATCACTCGTTCATCCTTTCAAGAAGCAATTGATGTTTTATGTTATGTCAATCTAATTGATTTCCTTACTGGAGTGCACTGAAGAATCTTGATCAGTTTAGGTAGTTTCAGAAGAGTGCAGAACGTCAGAAATGTGTACTTCTAAGCAGGGTAAATACTGTAATGTGAGCATTGGCAATGCCCTCAAATGCATGAATTTATGTCCATTTATAATGTAAATGACGATGTTGCAACAAAGTCTAGGTGTTCATTGATGAAATTAATTACTACGTTAATCTTTTTGTACTTAATTATTCCATTTTCAGGACTTGGCATTTATAGCAATTTCACTAAATTGCTTTTGAAGCTAGTAAGTCTTATTGCATTGCTATACAATGAATCCAAAATGTTTCTCCATACACCAGGCCCCAATAATTCTCCTATAGCATGAAAATTCCATAAATTTGATAATACTTATCTTTATCTAGTTAAATATCAAGAGGAAGTGGAATAACTAATACTTTTATTGGTAAGAATTCCTAGTGCACACAAGTCTGCAGATAAACCAAATACTTCAATTCTCAATATAAGTTGGTTAAGAATCTTACACAAATTTAACCTAACGAGCATAGTCTATTCTTACAGTCAGAGGCAGTTAAAAATTAAAATACTAATTTGGAGCCTAATTATCGCTCAAAAGTTTAAGTTACTCTCTTAGAGCTTAAATGATTATATATTCAAAATAAAAGTTCCTACCGAGTTCCTTTCAAAATAGGAACATAATAATAATAATAATAATAATAATAATAATAATAATAATAATAATAATAATAATAATAATCCAGATGGTGTGTGCATATGCATTTTCCATTACAACATCAAAATAGGAACTTGAAGCTCTAGAGAAACTTATTTAGGGCCCATTAGGCAGGTTTCTCCTTTTTGCTTCTGCTTCTCGTAGGAAAGACCTCTAAAATCTCTGCTAACCAAAAATATTCAAAAGCAGCTTTAACTTTTCAAAATTCCTGCCAAATGACCGTTAAAACACTTGAAAATGGAAGAGAACATGTAGAAAGGGAGAGTGGGGATGCATATGCAAGGACATCAAAAGGCCCAGAAACGAAAATAAATAAAAATAAAAATAATCCCAGCATCCCAAAAATCAGAAACAGGGGGGGAATACAAACAGGAAAAAAGGAACAGTTCTAGAAATTTTCAGTACTCTTGTTCTGCGGAGAATGGTAGGCGGGACTAGTAGAAGGTGATCGTTGAGGGGACTGCTGAAAATTGTAAGCACTCTTTACAGAAAAGGCCTCATTTGGGTATTCTTTCTCAACCAAATAACCAATGTACCCGCTAAATGATTTCTTAATGGGTGAAGATGAAATCCTCATTAGAACATCAATAGACGCCTTTTCGCCTATAGCAGCAAGGTAGCTTCTGGCATAGTTTTTCACCGGCGGCTGGGACTGTTGATGGCAGATCCTTTCAATGATCATTTCCACTTGTTCTGGTAAGGGAATTTCTTGAGGCCCTTCCATTTCGGTTGAATTTCTTTTTTGTGGGAACTTGAATCTGTGCTACCGAGAAAGGAGAAAGTGAGAGAGTCGAAGAGTGTGGGAGTTTGTACAAGAAAAGCTCGTGCGTTTACGTTGAGTTTCCCGCTTTTATCCTGAAGGCTGGTACCTGGTATCATAATTTGTGAAAAAATAAATATTTTTTTTCTTTTCAAGAACATGCGATCAAAAGTAGAAAATATTGTAACCCCGTTTGGTGCCCATTGTTTCATAATTTTTATTTTTTTTTTTGTTATATGATCATTATCAACTACTCATTCACAATAAAATATTTTACGCGTAAATTCAAAACTTTTTATACTTTTTAACCACGCATTTTTCTAAAAAAATACTATTCAATTTTTTTTTTTGAATAATGCAATTATTTTATAAGAAAATTGTGTGATTGAAAATAATTAGATGAAATGAATTTTAAAAGATTCTACCAAACAAGAGCTTAAAGCATCACCTTACTCACTCTGTGGGAAAAAATAGACCTAAGTTGTAACAACGAATGTTAAAAGAACGTACTGATAGACAACGAAAAATGACTGGTAAATTATAAATGTGGAACAAAATAGGTAACTCTGAAGGAGTAATCGAACTATAATGCGCTTCGAACACAAGCATCATGTTTTAGCCCTTATTTGGTCCCATTATTTTCAAAATATATTTTTCTCCCTCTACACACATTCTTTAATAAAAAATATTACACTCAAATTCAAATTTTTCTTTATTTGTTAACCACACATTCTCCATTAAATTACTATTTTAAAATATATTTTTGGCCAAAAATGGAAAAAAAAAAAAAGAGCTCTAATCACAAATAGTTGAGTGTATGTGTATGTGTATGTTTGATAAAGCTAAGCCTCAGTTTGATGATCACTATTTTGAGAAAATGGAGTTTTGAATAGTAATTTTTTGAAAAATGTGCAATTAAAAAGTATAAAAAAATTTAGGTTTACATGCAAAATTTTTTATTGCGTAAATGTGTGATTGACAATGAGTACGAGAATTAAAGAATTTTGAAATAATGATCGTGAAATAGAGGCTTAAAATTATAATTTAAATTGATTAAACATATTATTTATCAATATGTTTCATAACATCCACTTCTAATAATCATTTTACAGCACTCCAAACAGGCCCGATTGGCAAATCGTAAACTTGTCTATGTGACTCTTCGTCCCTGTTCGACAACTATTAAAAAGAGTCTTTTTTTTTCCTTTTTTTTTTTTGGGAGAAAATGAGTTGTGGAATAATAATTTTGTTTTGAGAATGTATGATTAAAACCCTTGTGATTTGTTGAACTTAAATTACATTAGGCAAATCTGCTGTAAGCCTCATTGATGGTTGAGATTGGAAGTGCAAGACATTTCATTTTAAACCCCTGTTTGGGTGAAAATAAAATTTCAATTTTCGTCAAAATTAATAATTAATTTTAATCACGTATTTTATATGACTCATAAATTTTCAACCATATATTTTATCAATTTTTGTCAAAATTTATTAAAAAATCTAATTTTACTCCCTTAACATGGGCTAAAAGATAAACTTGACAACTTACAAGTCTGGACCTTTTAGAAAGTAGAATTAAAGCCAGGCTATTTTTCACTTTGCATGCGAAAAGACGGCCTTCTAGAAAAAATTGCCATACTACAGTAGTGCATGTGATGGTATGGTGATGTGATGGATCTTTGCAGCTTCTTAGTTATCGTACGTACAATCATGCTCGGTGCACAATATGGTTTATACGAGAGTGTTTGATGAAGATTAAAATTAGATTTTTAATAGATTGTGATAGAAATTTTTGAAATGTGTGGTTGAAAAGCTGTGAGATCCATGAAAAATATGGTTAATTTTATATTTTGTGACGTGACATACGTCATTAAACAATTTAAAGATAACATAATTTTTTGATCTAATCATTTGTTGACAAATTGGATGATGTCTACAACACCACCAACAAAAAGGTGTACAAATGGCATTATCTCGTACCAAACGTAAACTGGGCTATCAACTCCGGTATATACATAACAAAACCCTTTATGTTTACATATTTGGTGAGTGTTAGGAACCCATTTTAATGGGAAAAGAAATTTTGGAATAGTGATTGATGGGAGAATGTGGTGAAAAAGTGATGAAAAATTTTAAATTTGTGTGTAATATTATTTTATTTGAAAAATGTATTGTTGAAATGAAAAAAGGAAAAAAATTTAAGAGAATGAGTGCCAAACATGGGCCAAATATCATAATCCATTATATCCATCACAGTCATTAAATTTTTACCTTTTAATTCATTCTAAGACCATGTTTGAGAGTGCCTAAAATTAAAATTATTATAAATTGTAATTTTTTTAAACAATAAGTGAATAATACTTAACTCGTGTTTGATCTCCAATTTTTCAAAAACTCATTT
>CAIGRK010229326.1:0-10619 GCA_903798315.1 Fraxinus greggii
ATTAATCATGTTCTGTCAATTTATAGGTGATGTCGTTCCACTTCTTTGTGTTTAATCTCGATAATATGCTAGGCTAAATTCCTTTTGTATTGGATGGATGATGAAACTATTTAATTCTTAGTTTTTAATTCAAGACTTGTTATTTTTTGTTTAATTCTTGCGTTGTGATTTCATAAACATGTTTATTCATATTGTTTTAATGCTTGCGCACCATGTAGGCAATAAGTTGCTTTTTCATAGTGTTGAAAAACTCATAATTGGTAGAACACTGTTTATGAAACACATGAAGAATAAATATTAGGATTAATATTTATGAAGTGTGTGATCGTGTCTGATAATTCTAAATTTCAACGCATGTTTGTTATATGAATGCAGACTAGGAATAGGATCGCGTCGTGATAAATATAGGTTTATTATATCTTGGGAAAGAATAGTAAATAAAAGTGGAATTAGCGATCGTCACAATTGCATGAATTGAATAAATTAACACTGGTTGAGAATTGAAACCGAGAGATCAATAGTAGAGTCGAAAATCCAATACACTCACCCACATTTGATTTAAAGATCAATTTTTATTGCTTTCGTAGTTATANAACACATGAAGAATAAATATTAGGATTAATATTTATGAAGTGTGTGATCGTGTCTGATAATTCTAAATTTCAACGCATGTTTGTTATATGAATGCAGACTAGGAATAGGATCGCGTCGTGATAAATATAGGTTTATTATATCTTGGGAAAGAATAGTAAATAAAAGTGGAATTAGCGATCGTCACAATTGCATGAATTGAATTGATTATCACTGGTTAAGAATTGAAATGAAGAGTTGAATAGTGGAGTTCGAAATCTAATACACTCACCCATATTTGATTTAAAACCAATTTTTATTGCTTTCGTAGATATAGAATGTAGTTAACGAAAAATCAACCATCTTTTGTTATACTCGCAAATTTAAATATATCGAATACACCAAAATTGAGTCTGATTCCCCGTGGGACGATAACTCACTCATCACAATTATTATTTGTACAATAAACCCGTACAATTGCGGGATTTTCTTGTAACTGCTATCATGGTATCTAAGAAAACGGTTGCCCATGAAGTGGAGTTCAGTAGAAAAGGAAGACCATGAAGGTCCTTGAAGAGGAAACTAGACTTATATGCCATCCAAACTGCAGAAACTAGACTTATATGCCATCCAAAGTGCAACACTCAATCATTAGGTCATCTATGATGTGAACAACACTGTTTTCTAAGGTGTGGAGTCAAGATTCTTATGAGGCAATGGAGCCCTTTTGCTCATGAGGCAAGCCTCCAGAGTGTGATTAGGGTTATTTCTAAATGTTGGACTCCTACCCAACAGGTTACCTAACTGCGATGGATGGGACCAAAACCTGCATTGCTGGGGAATTTCGTTCGTGGTTTGATTTACCTCGTAACTAAGAGTTGAAAAAGTCATGAAGTGTAGAAGGAAAAGGATAGTACGAAGAGAGTATTCCAAGTCGTATAGCAAGAGAGAAAAGCTAAACTTAGAAGAAGAAAAGCCTTGAATAGTAAAAGGAAAAAATGCTGGCGAACCATGAAGTAGCACTAGCTAAGGAGCAAAGGGATGGAGGCACAAAGTCCCTTCAGGAATCCAAAATGCTCTCCAGTAAGCTGAGAAGAAAGGTAAGGATGGCTTGGTGTGGAGGAGTGAAAGGCTTCTCTTACATATCATGAAACAATAGAAAATTTACATTTCTAGTATAGAAGAGGTGACAAGATAAATGAAAGAGAGAAAAACAAGACCGGGATGTTGAGTTCCTGAATGAAGACGTTAGGAAATTAAAACAATCGCTTATGCCACTGATCCTCTCCCAGGTTAAGGTCGACCAGACCTGTGTTGTCAGAGTCCCTTTGACTGACCTCAATTGATCTAATAGTATTTTATTTTTATCTTAGATTGGTGTTATTTTAACATTTCTTTGTAAGGTCTTTGTACTACTCGAATCCCCCTTATTAATTCATTTTAATGCAAATCAATATTAAGAACATATGCATTAATTAATAATCTCTCTTGAGTAGAATTAAATATATCATTTCATGTGACTTTCCTATATCTCTATAAAAGATGTAATCACGCATTAGAAACACCAGAATATTTTATTGAAATCATGCAAAGTATAGAAGTATATCTCTATCCCCTGTAAGATCTCAAAATGGTTGTTATAATGTGCTATTTATTCTATTGCTTTTTTCGATAACAATAACATTTACAAAACAATTCAATTGATAGCTAATCAATCGAAAAACATTAAGTTCTACAACAATCATGCAAGAATAAACACATTGCGAGCAAACATATCGAAATTATACTAAGAAGTTTATAATGAAGGTTTGTCTATGTTTTAGTAAATGAAAATCTAGTTTAGCATTGTAAAATTACAGGAATTCATATTTTTATTGTCGAACTTTACCAAAAATTTGATAAATGAAGAAAAGAGGATGAATATTAAAGTTCTTGAATCTCTTTAATGGTTTCTTGATTGAATCCCGCTTCACCTTTTTATTCTTTCCCCGATAATAAAGGTTGGATTTTCAGTTGATAGAAATCTTGTAATTACTCTTAATTTTTCCATGAAAATAATGATTTTGCCTCTATATTATTGTGATAATTAATGAATATAAGAGTGCGTGAGGTTTTTTCAATGGTTGTCCATGTTATTGATTTATAAAAGATAAAATTAGGTCTAGAAGTACGTCCAAATTAGATTTCAAAAGAGTTTCAATTAAATAAAGAAAGTTGTTTTCACATTTATTTTTTGAGTAGTTGTCAATATTTTTGTCATATATTTCTCTTTCAAAATCCAATTAAAGCAATCCAAAGTGGATTGAAAAGCTAACTCAAAGGGATAAAAATATTATAGATGTATAAATTTTTCAATCTAAGGTATAAATTTTTCAATCTAAGTGTTTACTATTCCAAAAATGAGTCTCAATTTACAACTACGAATTTGGAGTATAATTTGTGCGACTGAAAATTGATTAGTGCAAATATTTTGACTATATTTCAAAGCTTTTGATTGCTAATTGTATCCAATGGATCGATCTTCAATCATCATTTTGTGGCTCAAATAAACTATTGGATATTTGTACTTTGGTCGTTGAACTTTGGATGTCTCCTTTTTTTGCTCATTTCTTCCAATTTCACTTCCAATTATCAATTTTCACCTAAAAATGAAATATACAAGAAATTAGGCCATAATTAATCATAATATCTCTCAAAGGCTTAGATAAATATACAAAATATATTTATCAAATGCTCTTTAACTTGAACATTTGTTTGTCCTCAAACAAAATTATAACGTAACTCAGCAAACAAGCTTGCACAAAGTTTTGGCTAGATAATCTGTTTTTTGTCTCAAGATTGGAATCATTGTATTAAATCCATAAACAACTTGAAGCTCAAGATACTAAGATCAAAATCTACATATCCAATGCAAAACTAATGTGTATGTGAAGAATTAAGGAAATCATTATAAATTCACAAGTTGCTTTAATTCTCGACCCCCAATAGTTAAATTTGCCATCTTGTTTACTCGTAAGATACACAAACCCCCAAACTTACTCTAACTTTTTCCTAATGTGTGATCTAATGTCGAATTTTTATACTAATCATCATCCTCTCTAGTTTGAGTAGATTTCATTAATTGTAAGTCAATAACTCAATAAAAAGGTTTCTCCAAATTTTGGATTACTTCAAACTTTAAGACTCAATTAGTCTAAAATTCACTTGTTAAAAGTCTAATTTTCTCAAATAAGTGTTTAGGGCTTAATCTATGCATGTTGTGCCTAATTTGTTTACATTTACCTATTTTCTCAAATTTGCTGTACATATTCTATTTCATGTACTAGTTTGATCTATTTTTGAGTTTTCTTTTTAGGATTTTCAATAAGTGTACTCTTAGGGTAGCTTCACAATAAGGCATTTTTTTCTTTCTTATGCAATGATTAGTGTAATGCCTCTCAACACATAGATTCTTGAAACTCGACTCTAACTTAATTTTCACCTAATTTTCATCTTATTAGTCTTACATAATCCACAAAAGAATTCACACAAATGAAATCCCTATTCATCTCATTATCTTTCTACAACAGTTTAATCACCTCAAATTATTCTAAATGTAGCTAAGGATGTATAGTATAGTGATCTTTTAGTTTATTATCTAAGTTCTATTATGTCAACATATCGAGTATATGAGTCAAATCATCACTTTACAATGCTAGACTTAATTATGTTCAAACAGTATCAAATTTTACATGGATAAGTATCAATTCATCTGAGCATATAAACTATTCATAGTTCTTATATCTACACATAATTCCAATTATTTTTATCATAGTTTGCAAAGGTTACCTAACCCACAAAGGCAAGCAAACAAAGCTAAACAAACTAAAGAAATTTTTTGAATTTGTTTAATTTTTTTTCCTATTTTGTATATTTAGGCCATGTTTGTTATGGATTAAAATCAAATTTTAATCTAAGTCAAAGTCAAATAATCAATATTAACTATATCTTTCATGGATCCCACAAGTTTTCAACCACATATTTCAAAAACTTCTATCACAATCTACTAAAAGCCTAATTTTAATTCCCACCAAACACCAACTTAATAAAGCAATAAAACACATAATCATACAAGAATAATAAAACTAAAAATTCAATATCTTTTGAACTCCAAATTTAAATTAGACAATGTCCTCATTATTTTAAAGTAAAATAAACATGTTTCCGTAGACTCTTTTCTATGTCGCTTGGCATGGATGTGTTCTGTTGGATTATATAGCTGCTATCTGCCCTACTTGATTTCCAAAATTTTAATAGCAGTACCTTGATTCTGCAAGTTCTTTTCAATCTTGTGTATAAATTGAGTTGATACCTAAGCCATCTGGACAATACTTTTTCCTATGAAGGTTTCTTTTTACTATTGCTGAAACCCGGATGGTGCATTCTGATGTGTTGCACCCTGAAAGACCGTATATTACTCTAAGAGAAGTTTGGGTGATTTCTCCTTTCCGAATTGTATGTGTATTGGAACATGGATTATTTTATTGGATCTGGTAATTCTATAGGTAATTTACATTATCAATTAATTTTACAAATGAACTCCTACATTACAATCCACAACTCATGATTTTCACCGTAATGCATCTAGGCCAAGCTGCTTGAGCTGCATTCTCTATTTGATTAATTGCCATACCATCTACCTTTTTTGCTATTACTGCTAGCTGTGATGAAATAATTGTTAATGTGTAACCTCGTGCATTCCAACAATTTTCTTTCAACATGATCTTTCTGTTGTCCACAATGCACTGTATGCAAGATATTCCTTGATTTCATACACCTCCATTGTCCTTTTTGTAATTGACCCATCACATGTAGAGTCAACATTAGCCTTGTTTGTTGAATTCAACCAAATGTAAGAGTATTGGACTTGGAGCCATTCTGCAAACCATGTTGCGGGCATTGTATGAGCTGTCTTTCGTATCTTCACATACCTCTAAATAACATTCTAAATCAATCTAAAAGAATGTAGTGATTTCATCCCTTAACCTCGCGATTCTCTTTGGTGGGATATTCGTTCAAAAATTTCTAACTCAAATCTGTTCCAAGTAGTTATACTGTAAGGTGGGAATGTGTCAACCATTCCCTCTCTAATCTCTCAAAGTGTATGACTAAAATCCTTGGAAATTCAATTATTTCACACATCTCCAGAATTCTCGAAATATGAGCATTTGAATTGTCCATGGGTCTCCCAAATAATTTTAGTGCACTTTGGAACATATTGATCATGTTTGCTCTCAAATGAAAATTAGCTTGCCTGAATGCTATGTGGATCGACTTTCTATCACTAGTAGAGCCATGTATTCTCCCCATCTGTATCTCATTTTCAATCATCAGCTACAACCAGATGTGCTGCATATACATTCACTTCAATGGCCAACAGATTTTGAATGTTTTCTACCATTGATTCCACTTACTATTTTTGTCCTGTTTCTAACTCTTCTTTTCTTTTCAAACAAAATGTTCGTCTGATTTCTGGATCAAATGGAGAAACATTTCCATGTCTCGAACTTTGTATGCAAGATCCTGAAAAGAAGTAGAGCTTAATGTAATTTTTTTCTAATATGAATTGAAAAACTAATAAAGCAATAAAAATCTAGATTAAAGTTGTAACTAACTAAAACTAATTAACTACTATACTTCCCTACAACGACGCCAAAAAATTGATCGTACGAAACCTTGCAAGTGCATAGTATCATGAACAAGTAATAAAATGATGAATCTTTGTATCGTTCCTACGAGTACTATGTACTTCATCTAGGCTCAAATATTGTTGAATTTAATCGAATAGTCAATTTATATGTATAATTTACACTAACTAATTAATTAAACTAAATATTCTAAGATCAAATTATGAAAGCTTTTTGTAAGGATAAGTAAGTAAATTACTAATGCATTGAATCACCCTTATATTACCATTTAATGCAAATCAATATCAAGACAATAGGTATGCGAATATTCTTGTTGATCAATATTTTTTAGTAAATTAATAATCTCTCTGGAGTATACATAAATCTGTCATCTCATGTAACTTTCCAATATCTCTATGAAATATGCGAACATAAAAGCAAGTATTAAAAAATCAAGTTCTATAACAATCATCCAAGAATAAACAAATTTTGGGTATCAACATATTAAAATTATAGTAAAAACTTCATAATAAAGGTTCATTTATGTCTTAGTAGATGGATACTAGCCTAGCATTGCAAAATTACAAAAATTCATAATTATTTTGTAGAATATCACCCCATTTTTAGATGGATGAAGAAAAAGTGGATGAATATTGAAGTTATTGAATCTCTTCAATGGTTTCTTGATTGAATCCCACTACATCTTCATCTTTCCCTATAATCAATGTTGGATCTTTAATTAATAGAAATCTTGTATCCTTTAATTCTCTCATAAGAATAATGACTGCCTATCTATAATTGTGATAATTGATTAATAATAAAATATGAGAGGCTTTTTCAATGGCTAATATCCAACTACTCATTCTCCTTTCTAGTGGCTAACGTAGGTCTTCTACATGGTATTCTGAGAACTGGAATTTTTGTCCTCAATGTTTGTGAAGTTTTCAAACTCCTTTTGTACCACTTGAATGTACAACATTATCTTTTTTCTAGTAAGATCCTTTCATTTGGTTTAAGATGAGTTGGGAGTCACTTATACGACTAGCATCTAAAATTTCATTTTCCTTGTCATCCCAAGCTCAACTATCAAGGTCTTCATTGTTGGATGCTTTAAAACTGAAGCTTATTGCTTTATAGATATGATGCTGATTACTAGCACCACCCCTACACTAGCTAGAACCTCAATTAATGGCCCATTTATGAATAGCTTCCAAGAGGCCTCATTGTGTTGTACTTTTACCTTCTCTAGGTTAAACTCCATGATGAAGTGTACGAGTCTTTGTCTTTTAATTGTCCTTATTAGCTTGTAGAAGATGTTGAATTGATCAAGCTTGACACCGGTTAATGGAGTGTCTGGTTAATGGAGTACTTTCCAAAAAAGTAGTTTTTAAGCACTTTTACAGGGTATTCTAGGAAGTACGACTTTAGTTTCCTAAGACATGACAAAGGCTAGGCTAGCTTTCCACCGAGGCATGCAGAAAGTTTACTTTATGAAGTGCTCGGCTTATGTATTATATGAGGTGTTGAAATATCTGCTCACCTCTATTGAGCATGATGCTGACTGCAATCTTGGAGATAGCTAGTAACAAAGGGACGAATTCTTGGTAAAATACTTACCCAATTTTTCGCCTATGATGGCGCAATGATTCCACTCAATCAACCCAGAAATTTGCACAATGTACACAAAGAAAGATAACGGCAACAATGTAAAAGAACACGGAATTTATAGGTAAACACCCAACTTGTTTATTACTCCACTATAATACAAGAACAAGAAAGAATACTGAAGCAACACTACAACTCTCCGTGTCTCATCAGTCCAACCTTCAAAATATATAAGCCAAAATTCGTCTGCATTTAGCACCCTTAACTGCTAAAGGGTGAAACCTACCCAGGAGGATTAGAACTACTAGAAACTACTTCCCACAACATTTCCCAGTAACTATCCATACTTTCCAGCTGTATGGACCACAAAAACTACCCAACATGTGTCAAACATGCGCTTCATTTGGACACCCGAATTTGTGGACTAGAGCACACTAACAACAAGTTGGATCTGTCCATGCCTTACTAATTTCTGTCAATCCACAACACTTTGACACTAGTCAATTTGAAGAAAACGCCGTAAATTAAAACCCACATTTTCCTTACTCAGAAATCCGAAGTGTGTACCATCAACAAACATGTCCGCAAAATTTCGACATGAGCGCAAGGCATGCCCATGCCATTGTGCATGTCAACCTTTAAGAGGCTGACAAACCTTCCCCACTAGAAGAGTCTGATGTCCTCATCGGAAAAGAATCAAGATACTCATTCACCTTATCCTCAAACTGCCACAAATCGATATCCCTTTCATATGTTGCATCAATCCCACTACTACCTTTCCACAAGACAAGATAGTATGTTCTTCTATTTTTCTTACTCGTCCCCGTTGTTCGATGACCAGCTCTTTGTCATACTATTTTCTGATCATTGGAGGAGCCCTCTTGGCCTGCAATCGATCTCCTCCCACCAAACTTTCATTAAAGGTCTTTAGATAACTCACGTGGAAAGTAGGATGGATCTTCAAATGATCAGGTAGCTTCAAGCGATAAGCTGCCTTCCCAACACATTTGATTACTTCAAAATGACCATCATAGTTGTGAACCAGCCCACGATATACGGTCTTGCTACTAATCTTCTTCCAAATCTGGAGAGTTAATTTCAACATCACCTTATCCCCAACTTGAAACTCCACATCTCTCATGTTCTGATCAGCATACTTCTTGCTCAATCATCTCATCTTTATCTTGTGCAACCCAATTTTTTCTGACTTGCTGTAACATAATGTTTAATATATTCTTCAAGCAATGTATTTATCCTTTTCATCTGACCATCTATCTGCAGATGATTTTCCGTTGAAAACTTTAATTCAGACCCATCATGTTAAACGGTATGATCCAAAATTTGCTTGTAAACCGAGAATCCCAATCACCCACAATTTCTTCGAGGATTCCAAAGTATTTCACAACAGTCTTAAAAATAATCCAGTAGCAATGTTCGATGTACACTCATGCAGAGCTGGATTAAAGAACAAATATTTTGAAAACTGACCACCACCATAATGGACTTAAACCTATCAACCTTTGGGAACCCTAAAATGAAATCCGTAGAAATCGACTGCCAAGGCTGTTCTGGAACTGGCAAAGGTTGGACCAAACCATCCTCTTTCCTCCTTTCTGTTTTGTCCTACTGGTACACCAAATAAGATTTCACATATGCCTCTACCTCATCACCAATCTTTGGCCAGTAATATAATTTGAGAGCAAAGCTAACATCATTTCGGTGCCCGGATGGCCTCTCCATTGTGGATCATGAGTTTCTTGCAACAGTAATAGCCTCAGTACCACATCTAAAGGCACATATAATTTGCTGCCTTTGGCATAGATCAAATCGTCTTCAATCCAATACCGTCTTACCAAGCCATCCTTAATTTCCTGCAACAAATTGGTATAAGGAATATCATTTTCAACCCACTTTTTGATTATGTTAAGAAAATCAGATTCAACTATCATCAAAGCCGATACATAAACCACAGATTTTCGACTGTGTGCATCAGCATCTTGGTTCTACTTGCCTGGCTAATGAACCCACACAAAATCAAACTCAACCAAAAACTCCTACCATCTCACTTGTTTTGTCGACAACTTCTTTTGGGACCGAAAATATGTGTGGCTACATTATCCGATAGAATAATGATTTTCATTCCTAACAAATAATCCGCCAAGTTTCAAGACAATGAACAACCATCGTCATCTCTTTCTCATGAGTTGAATATAGTTGTTCCACATCTTTCAATTTTTGACTTTCATAATCAATCGGATGGCCTTCTTGTATGATACATCTCTAATACGTGGTCAGATGCATCAGTGTGTACTTTAAACGACTTCTCAAAGTCGGGCAACTGCAACACCGATTCTGTTGAAACAACATGTTTTAACTTCTCGAAAGCTCATAAGCCATTAAGGTTCCATAAAGTTCTTCCAAAGGATACACGTTGGCATCTTTGATGTTCTCGATAATGAGTCCCAATCTTCCAAGAGAGACCTAAGCATTTTGTTAAGAAGTTCACCGTTAGTAAATTTTCGATCAAAGCACTTAAGTCCGCTAACTATATCGGTGAATCGAGTAATCATGCTACCAATGGGTTCATCTTGTTTCGTTAAGAAATTTTCAAAGTTTTTAAACAAAAGATTTATCTTAGTTTCCTTCACTTTGTTTGTACCCATGTTTGTAATTTCTAATGCATGCCAAATATCATATGCAGAATCACACGTGCTAATACAATTAAATTCATCTATATTTAAAGCTCAATAAGGAAGATTTTTGGCTTTTGCATTTAAA
>CAIGRK010229363.1:0-10665 GCA_903798315.1 Fraxinus greggii
TGTGAATGACGCATGTGCCCGTGCTGCCCTAGAAATTATTATCGTTGTATCCCCAATTCCTAACTATAAATATAGGGTTTTGGTTCTTAATAAAATACACACAAGTCTATTGACTTCTCTTATTCTCTCTTGTATTTTCTCTCTTTTTATAATATTTTTCAATATTAACTGTGGGGAAAATTATTTATGAGTAATTATGAAAAATAAATCAGAAATTAGAATGCAAAGTGTCTTGATTAATAATAAATTCCATGTCAATGTTTAAATATGGGTCTTGTTTTCAAATACAATATGTAACTCATGTTCACGAAAGTTATTTTAATTGTACTTTCTATATAAACATTCTAACGTGAACTGCTAGTGTTCAAATTTCAATTACAGAATTTCAAATTTTCGATACAAGGTTTTATGAAAAAAAACTGAGTAATTTCACTACGAATTCATTTGCGACATATTTGAGAGGGATTGATCCCTCTTATTTCATACATAATTTCATATTTTCGATACAAGGTTTTATGAAAAACAAACTGAGTAATTTTACTACGAATTCATTTGCGACATATTTGAGAGGGATTGACCCCTCTTATTTCATACTTGTTCTCCCACATCAAATATGAATTTACAACTTAAAAATACATTTGCCATACCCAATAGATTATATAAAAGGCAACTCAATTACATAAGTGAGATATTTGCATATAACACTATGGGTCCGTTTGGTATAATTTTTTAAGAGTCAAATGAGCTTTTGGAACCATTTGACTAATAAGAAAAACAAATAGTTAGAAAGGTTTTTTGAGGAAGTTGATCAAATGTGATTTCTTCTAAAAACACTTTCAAAATAGGAATTTTTCTTCCTTCCAAAAGACCTCAACTTTGATTTTAGGGGTGGAAGAATATAATGCTGTTTGAATACCTATGTAGCCCTATTCATGTAGTGCAATCCAAATGATATTTGAAAGAAAAATGACTAGAAAGTTTATCGCAACCTGCAGTTCAAATTCCATGTTGCTACCGAATAACTTATTTTCTTGTTCTTTCACTTACAAATGTACAAACCTCCATGTCACGAATAAATAATTCATTACACAAAAATAAGACACAATTATTCCATATATTGACATCACAAATATTAACGACCAACAACTCTACTCCCTCAACTGATTTCAGTCATTTAAGTTTCATGCAAAATCCTACTATCTCCAATGATCATATAACCTCTGTGCTTGATGATACTTAGCAGCCTATAAACTCTGTCATTGATAAAATTCAGCATTCTGAACATAACACTCAAAATGATTCATCATATACCCATCTCTCAATCTCCATGAAGAAACCAATAATGATATCCCTGAGCCTATCACTGATACTTTGGAATCAAATCTTCCCATTGCAAGTCACTTGCCTCGTAGGTCAAGCAGAATTCGCAAGGCACCCCCTCATTTGGAAGACTTCATGTGCCAACAGGCCTCTTCATCTCTTCCATTTCAGAAGTTCAACAACAAGAAAGAAGATAGTATAACAGGTAGTGTTTTTCCTCTCAAGAATAGCTTTTCCTATGACAAGTTATCTACATTTCATCATGTTTTTACAATTTCAATAACGAATCATTCTAAACCTAAAACTTACCAAGAAGCCATCACTTCTCCTGAATGGTGTGCTGCCATGAGAGCTGAGATTAAAGCACTAGAGCTTAATGATACTTGGGTACTGACCAACTTACCAACCGATAAAGAGGCTATAGGATGTAAGTGGGTATATAAGGTGAAGTTTAATGCCAATGGGAGTGTTGAAAGATACAAGGCGCGTATGGTGGCAAAGGGAACTCAACATGAGGGATTTAACTATCTCAAAACTTTTTTCCCTGTAGCAAAATTAACCATCATAAGATCTTTACTAGCAGTAGCAGCAATCAAGAGATGGAGTGAATACCAATTTGATATAAATAATGTGTTTTTACATGGAGGCTTGGATGAGGATGTTTATATGGAATTGCCTCCAGGTTATCCCAATGAAAGTGGAAATAAAGTGTGCAAGTTTAACCACCATAAGATCTTTACTAGTAGTAGCAGCAATCAAGAGATGGAGTTTACACCAATTTGATGTAAATAATGCCTTTTTACATGGAGGCTTGGATGAGGATGTTTATATGGAATTGCCTATAGGTTATCCCAATGATAGTGAAAATAAAGTGTGCAAGTTACACAAGAGTTTGTATGGATTAAGGCAAGCTTCATGCCAATGGTATTCCAAACTTTCCAGCTTCATTGTTGAGTAAGGATATACCCAGTCAAAGGCAGATTATAGTCTATTTACTAGGCTAACTGATAGTAATTTCACTACCATTCTATTATATGTAGATGATATAATAGTTGCTGGTAATTGCATTAACTCCATAAATAAGCTCAAAGACTCCCTTCATGAGAAGTTCAAAATCAAAGATTTAGGAAAATTGAAGTATTTCTAGGCATTGAAGTGGCAAGTTCTAAAGAGGGAATTCACATGCCAAAGGAAGTATGCTTCAAATATCCTGGAAGATTCAGGGACTATTGGTTTAGCTCCTGCTAGGATCTCCCTTGATCAAAATATGAAGCTCAGCAAAGATGATGGTCAACTATTGCTTGATCTGTCACTTTATAGAAGGTTAGTAGGAAGGTTGCTATATTTGACTATCACCAGGCTTGACCTTGCATATTTGGCTCAGTTGTTAAGTCAATTCATGGGGAATCCTAGAATCCCACATTTGCATGCTGCTCGTAAGGTATTGAGATACATAAAATGGGTGCCTAGACAATGACTCATATATCCTACAAGATCAAAAATTCAACTAGAAGGCTACTGTGATTCAGATCTGGGAGCATGTATAGACACTAGAAGATCAGTAACTGGTTATTGTGTGTTCATTGGAGAGTCCTTAATATCATGGAAATCAAAGAAACAACATGTAGTGTCTAGATCTTCAGTAGAAGCTGAGTACAGAGCAAAGGCAAACCTTTGTTACGAGCTTACTTGGCTTGGATATTTACTGAAGGATTTAAACATTGACCATCCCCAACAGCTATCTTGAATTGTGACAATAAAGCCACCATTCACATAGCACAAATACGGTGTTCCATGACAGAAAAACACATTGAACTTGATTGTCATTTAGTTCGAGACAAGATACAAGAATGTAATATCATCACTCAACATGTTCCTAGTGCATTACGAATCGCAGACATCCTTACTAAATCTCTGAATTCTCAAAGCTTTTATTCTTGCTTATCCAAGATGGGAGTGATGAACAGTTACTCTCCATCTTGTAGGGAGCTTTTGAAATTACCTGTAGTGCATCAGCTGAATAAGCTGGAAGACTACCAACAGCAAGGAAGCCAACGTGGACAAGTGACAAAGTAGCAATAGAGGAAGGATCTAGAAGGAAATTAGTTGAATCAGTTTTGCATTTATTCTTCATGTAAATTAGTTAAGAAGTTAGTTAGAAAATGATTCCATTTCTTTGTATTTATAGATTCATCACTGTACATTTTTCATTTCAATCATTCAATATCAGAATTTTCTCATTACAAATCTAATACAGTTGGCAATAAAAGTTGGAACAATACTTGTATTCTTGATTAAATTTTGGCTCTATTATTTATTCGACTAATTTACACACAGTTATATTTGGATTGTATGCTTTATGATCAAACTCTGCCCCTTTTTGTTACATTCTTAGTTTAATTCTTGTATTTATTCAGTACTCATTTACAAGCTCAAAATTGATTATTTGTAAATCAGTTTAGTCATTCAGATCAATGAATTTATGATAGTTTTTTTTAGAATTGATATAAGAATGAAATGAGCTAAGATCATCTCGAATGGTACACCGAATTTGGTGTCAAATTTGATGTAATGAAATTTGGTGTAAAACTATTCATTTGCACCAAATTTGGTGTAATTCATTATTCTTATTTTGCCCTCCATTTTCTATTACAACAAATTGTTGTTCCATTGTATCCTTTTAGAATTAATTGATTTGAATTTATTTATAATTGTTCTAACGTGATTGTTAATTTTATTTAACATTTATTTTAAAATTTCAATCGAGCAATAAGTATTGATACAAACTTTTTTGTGCATTCAATGTAATTTTTTTAATTGTGGTATTTTGTTTAATGTTTTTTCTTAATTTGTTAATAAATTCAATAATTTAGTTCATTAAAAAATAACGATTTTAATAATAATATAATTTGTAATTAAATAATTTAAAATAAATTGATTGTTGAGAAATAAATAATAAGAAAATATTGGAAATACTATTCATTTGGTGTAACTGTTGGAGATGCCCTAAGGATGTGTTTGAGTGACTTTATTTTCGTGAAAAATGTTATTTTTATCATCCAAATTCCTACTTTGAGATGCTTGAATTGTATTTTTATTCTAGAAAATATTTTTAAAAAAAATTGGTCACGTGATGTTTCCTAAAAAACAAAAGAAACATTTTTTTATGGAAGTAGATTTATTTTCTAGAAAATTCACACTTTTCAGAAACTCAACTTTATGGAAATTTTTCTAGGTTGAAAAGTAAGAAAATCAAACAAATTTAATTAATAATTTTCATGCAATTTTAGAGAATTCAAGTGCCTAGAACTTATTTTCTTTTGATGCAAAGTATTGAAAGATTGAAGCAAGAATGAATTCAATTGTATTGCCTCAAAGAAGAAAAATTACACCTACATTCCAAAGTGTTGTATATAAATAGAGAAAATGAAATCAACAAACTAACTCACTCTACCTAATTCAGCTACAAAAATCAATACAAGTTGAAAAAGCGTAATGAATTAACTAATCTAACTGTCTAATTGATAGCTGGCTCCAGTGACATTGCTTGCATGGTTTCAATGGTGAGCTGCTTTCTTGATGAGCTGTAGTAAGCTGCCGCCTATCTTGATGAGTTAGATAGCTTTCTTCTTTTTGTTACTCCCCCTCAAGATGGAGTGTAAGGGTTTATGGCACCCATATTGGATAATAGAGGAAAAAACAAAGAAGCTGGAGTAGCTTTTGTAAAAATATCAGCTAATTGACGATGGAAACGAACTGGTAACAACTTCACAAAACCATCGCCCACCTTATCTTGAAAAAATGACAATTAATCTCTATGTGCTTAGTACATACATGAAAGATATGATTTGAAGCAATGTAAATTGCCTCTTGATTGTCACAAAATATTAATGCAGGGTCTTTGTTCGAAATCTGAAAATCATGAATTAATTGAGTAAGCCAAACTAGTTTATTGGTAGTAGAAGCTAATGCACAATATTCAGCTTCAGCTGAAGATCTGGATATTGTAGTTTATTTCTTGGCTTTCCAAGAAATTAGAGAATCTCTAAGAAAAATACAAAAATAGGTGGCAGTCTGATTTATATCAAGACAATATTCCCAATCTGCATTCACAAATACTCTCAACTCAAATGAAGATTGTGTAGAAAATAGAATTCTTTGCCCTGGACTTGCCTTGATATACTGTAAAAGATGATGAACTGCGTCTAAATGTGGTTGCCTGTGTTGTGACACAAATTGGCTTAACTTGTGATCATCAACTGTGATATCAAGTCTCGAGATAGTTAGGTAAAGGAGGCGATCAATTAGTCTCTTGTACATGGATGCATCGGCAATTAGTTCTCCTTCAAATGAACTGAGCTTTAGCTTAGGATCCATAGGCAATGCAGCTGGTTTACACGCCAAGAATCCAGCGTCTTCAAGTAAGTAATTACAGAGTATAATGTGATATTTCTAGCCCAAGAAAATACTTTAACCTGCCAAAATCTTTCAACTTAAACTGATTATGTAGGAAGCCTTTGAGTGAGCTGATTTCATGCTAATTAGATCCCTCCAATGATCATATTTAACAGCTTGATGGTAGTATTCAGGTTTGAAGTTTGATGATACATTTAAAAGATAATGATGGTGAGAAGGCGAAAATGGCTTGCTAGAGATGTATTTAGATAATGGATATGACAAAGAATCATGGGACTGTTGACTGTTAGTTAGGGGATTACAACAAAAAGCTCTAAGATAGGAATGAGATCTGTTGAATCAAGATGACCTTCTGGGAGCATCTGGTATGTATGAATGATTACTGATGGGATGTGAGTTGTGCTGTAATTCATCTGTATCATTAGTAGCTTCAATATTCACATCAAGGATTTTGGATTGTGAAGTTGAAGCAGGTATATTGTAATTGGAATGAGGCATTTTTGAAGTAGAAATAGGTAACACAAGATCAGGAAAAGGATCAATAATATCAAAATGATGGGAAATAGAATGGAATGGAAATAATTGTTCGTGTAAAACCACATCTGATGTGCTTCAGAATATGAGGGCAAGTTCGGACAAGGATCCATTAATCATGGAGGAAGAGCCTATGACTAGGTCGGAGCAAGTGAGATTACTTGTTCAAGCAATAGTAGATGAAACATCGATCATAATAAGCAAATGAACTAGTTTCATGTTAGGTTTCGAAGAAGAAACCAGATGGATTAACGTGGTTCAAGCAACAAAAGAGGAAGCTGTTCGGGACAACTATGTTATCGCATAGTTATATTGGAGGTGTGACCGCATAGCCCCTTACCGAAACGAAGATGAAGGTTCAAGATACAACTATGCGACATCATGCCATTAGCCTATGCGGCCGTATAGTTCAAATTGGTTCGCGAATTTTTCAAATTTTGCGTAATCTTCCATTTTAGTTAAAACTTTTGTATGTTATATTTTTTTTTATATCTTTTGAGACTTAATTCCATTTTCTAGCTTGGTTTTATGGGTTCCCTATAAATATGACTCATTCAATTCATTGTAAAACACACAATTTAAGAGATTTTTTACTGCAAGGCACACTGCTTTCTTCTCTTTTTCATTGAATTAATTGTGAATTCATCAAGAATATTTTTTGTGGCGTTCAAACAAATCGGGTGAGATTCTTGAGTCTTGTAATCACAAGATTAACATATTGTCGACGATTGTATTGGTTCCTTAATTCAATATTTTTTAATCAAGTTTAAACCTTGATTTCTTGACTTTCTTGGGTTGAATTAATTTTCCTGGGTTTCATAGCTAGCATTGCTACTTGAATTCGCATCAGTTAGTATCAGAGTAAGGCTCCACAAAAATTAAGATTATATCCTTTTTTCTTTTGTTTGAGTCTTTGTTTTTCATTCTCCATGTTTTTCGCGTCCTTCAATTTTTTTTGTCCCCAATCTATAAAAATTCCAAATATATATATTTGTTTATATGCTAATTTAGCATCCAAATCAGTTTTTGTTTCCTTTACTGGTATTAGTTGAATTTCCAAACAAAAAAAAATTTAGAAAAATGCCAGCAGTATACAATTTTATTGTTTTTAAGTAAAAAAAAAAAGGTAATATTCCCTATTAAAAAGTGTCCAATTCAAATTCAAGAAACACCTTCTAAAGTGTCAATTCCTACTTTTTGAGTCATTCTAGAGTCAATTTTTCTTACTCAAATCTTTTTTTAAAACTCTACAATGATTAATTTTGATTGATATCGAATTAGTTCTTTGAAATACTTGCAAGAAAGTATTGAGTGGAAAAGGCAAGAATGGTGAGACTAATATGAAGAAAAAGCCGATTTGAGTGATATACGAGCGCATACACATGAGGAAAATATTAAATTAGAATTAGGATCCGACAATTACTCTACATCAAGCAGGAATAATAGTCAAATCCACATGTCGGATGAGATAATACAACTATTCGAAAGGTTGTTTGAGGATGTGAGAAATATATTGGATCAGCAAGACACATTGCTTGCTAACTTATGTAGGGAACAACCTAAAGATATTCCTAACACAATGAGGCAAGGAACGCGGGATGATCAAATATATTGTACTGGTGAATGAGAAGCGAATAGTGACATTAATGAAGATGCATCAGTGAATGTCGAGTTAGGAAGAATGATAGATGAGTTAGGCATGAAAAGAGGGATAGAATTCTTGTTGGAGATGGTGTTGATAGAAGTATGGGTAATATCAAAATAACAATTCCTTCATTCAAATGAAGGAGTTATCCGGAGGCATACTTGGAGTAGGAAAAGAAAGTAGAATTGATATTTGATTGCCACAACTACTCGGAGGAAAAGAAGGTAAAGATTGCGGTGCTCGAATTTACCGATTATGCTATCTAGAAAAAACCGCGAGATGCCTATTAATGCATGGGAAGAATTGAAGGCTATCATGTAGAAGACGTTCGTGCCTAATCATTATTATATGGAGTTTTATCAATGCAAAGTCTCTACCAAGGTTCTAGGAGTGTTGAGTACTATCATAAGGAGTTTTTTATGATTGGAGCGAATGTTGAGGAGAATAGGAAAGCCACCATGGCTGATTTTTGAATGGTTTGGATAGGGAGATAGCTAATGTGGTATAGTTGCAACATTATGTGGAGCTAAAAGACATGTTATAAGTAGCTATGAAGGTGAAAATGTAATTGAAGATGAAAGGGACAACTAGATATTCATTGGGTTCTTCGGGTTCTAACTCTTCTTGAAAATCGAAATGAGATAAGAATAAAGGTGATGGGCCTATTTCAAAAGGTAGAACTGAGCTATCAAAGGAAAAGATGATGTTGTTAGCAAAACTACACCCAAGACGGATTCCTAAGCCCCTCGAATTCGGGATATCAATTGCTTTAGGTGCTTGGGATCGAGATATATTGCTTCTCAATGTTCAAACAAAAGGGTGATGATCTTGTGCTACAATGGAGAAGTAGTGAGTAAAAGTGAGGGTAAATATGATGACATGTCGAAATTGGAAGATGGTAAAAAAGTAGAAAAGATTGAGAGAAAAGAGAGTGATATTGATCTTCCATAACAACAGAGCAAGAGAGAAAATAGTGAGATAGCTAAAAGTAAAAATAAAAGCGTGGACCCACAAGAGAGTAAAGATAAAATGTCCCGTGAGAGGAAAGAAAAGTCGAAAGTAAATTTTTTTGCAAAAGTGAGTGAGTTTTTTGTGAACTTAATTGCGAACTTATCAAGAATATTTCTTGTGACGTTCAAACAAATTGAGTGAGATACACGAGTCTTGTTTTCACAGTGTTAACATATTGTCGGGGATTGTGATTGTTCCTTGATTCAATATTTTGAATCGAGTTTAAGTGTTGATTTATTGGCTTTCTTGGGTAGAATATATCTTGTGTAGGTTTCATAACTAACATTGCTACGTGGGTTCACATCAACATCTCTGGAGATAAAGAAAGTCTTGAATATGATATCATACATTTTATATCCCTTTATTCTTGGAGGGAACTCTACAAAGACGCAGACTTTAGCCCCAGGAGTAAACTTTGTTCGACTAGATGGCAGAGTGGATGCAAAACATAGACTTCCAAATACTTTGAGTTGACTATAATCTACATGAGTGTTATAGAAGAGAGAGAATCAATTTTTATTGTGTATAATGGAGGATGGAGTTCTGTTAATAAGAAAAGTTGCAGTTAATACACTTTTACTCCAAAACTGAATAGAAACTTGTGCCTGAAAATACAATGTTCTAGCAACATTAAGAAAATGATGATGTTTTCTCTCAACCACTTAATTTCGTCCAGGTCTTTCAACATAAGTAAGCAGATGAATGACTTCCTTAGAATGAAATAAATCGATACACTTTAACTCTGGTGCATTATCTAATCTGAACTTCTTTATAGCCATCTGAAATTAAGTCTCAGTCATCTTAGGCCCCGTTTGATTGACGAAATTTTCCAGGGAACTAGGAAAATATTTTCCACTTTCCACTTTTTTGACTGTTTGATAGGCGAAATTTTCCACGGAAAATATTTTCTATCTTTAGTCCACACATGTACAATTTTCGGGTAATTGAAATGGTGGGAAAAAANTTTGAATGATTATCGTAACACTTAGGCCCCGTTTGATAGGCGAAATTTTCCAGGGAAGTAGGAAAATATTTTCCACTTTCCACTCTTTTGACTGTTTGATAGGCGAAATTTTCCACGGAAAATATTTTCTATCTTTAGTCCACACATGTACAATTTTCGGGTAATTGAAATGGTGGGAAAAAAATTTTCAGGCAGGCTGGAATTATTATTATTTTTTTGTAATAAAAACAAATGTCATAACCAACGGTAAAAAGAATTTCACTTTAATGGATAATTTCCATATAAAATAAAGTCGAACGAACACTAAACTTTGATAGAAAAAATGATTATTTAGGAAACAATATTTCTTTTCCGTATTTTTTTTTACTTTTTGGCAATGGAAACAAATTTTATAACCAATTGTGGCAAAATTATCACTTTAATAGACACTTTCCATGTAAAACAAAGCCTAACGAATAGAAAACTTAAAAATTTTTCGGATGGAAAATTATACCAATCAAACACACTTAATTAACAATTTTTTGCAAAATATTTTCTAGGCAATTATTTTCCTTGAAATTCATTTTTTTCCACCATTTTCCACCCTTGCAATCTGAAAAAACGACGATGCGCGTAGAATACTAACAAGTTCGACCTTACGTGCGGAACAATACTAACTAAAGCAACAAGTCACTTTTAATTAGTTTCTAGATGGTTAAACAAACAGTCCAATTATCCTAAATTGAATTGCCACAGTTTGTAATATGGAAAGCAATAAATAACACAGATATGATGA
>CAIGRK010229474.1:0-13047 GCA_903798315.1 Fraxinus greggii
ATTAACCAAAATATTATAAATAAATTATAAACCAAAATACAATAATTTTTGTGAAAACAAAATGTCACAACTCCAACAAGACATCTTTCTCATCTTTTATTACTCTATTTATCCATTCAACTATGCAAATAAATACAACGCATGATAAACAATGCTAACAATGGCCTTTCAAAAATGAATATAACCACTCCACATTCAATCTGCAGTAAATGGCGAGTGCGGAACTTTAAAATCGCAAAACTGCTGAGTTTCACGTCATACTTCACTGATTGTGCAGAAATACCAGGAAGGTTGTTAAATACTAAATTTATGTAAGTAAACGTGTGGCCTTCTACCTGTTCAAGTTTCACCAACTCCCATCTATGAAACTATGCACTTGTCAGTCTGTCAATGAAAAATAAATCTGGCCTATACGTGAGAGGGCATGTTGAAGACTAAATTTAAGTGATAGAAGTGTCATTTCTAATAGTTTAAGATTTTAGATAAGATGGTTCAGCTCGTGTATTTCAACAGCTTAATATGGCTGATAGCTCGCTAAATTCAAGTATTAAGCAAATCATAGATCACAAAAATAAAAAATCACCTTTCCTGACAACACATCAATCGATATAATGTGTGCAACAGTATCTTGTGCAAAGATAACAGGGGCATATTCCTCCTGCACCGGTGATGGCTCGAGGTCTGCTGGATCATACTCATCTTCATGAACTCGCGTTTGTTCAATGCTATCCATTCTCTTAATAGTCCATCCTTGTTGAATCTCAAAATGCTCTCTTTCGGAATGGAGAACCCTTGCAGCATATGCCACTCCACTAGTAAGAGGCCTCTCAAATGCCGTTCTTTCTGTATAGCTCGCAAAAGTTCTCTGCACATTTTTACAGTTGAATAGTTTATTTACAGGACGAGAGGTTACGAGAATAAAAAAATTGGAAACTTTATTGTAAGCAGGATTATACATATTACTGAAAAGAATTTTCCAAGCTCCTCCACTGACCTAAAATAAAATGGACTGATGGCATATTTGGTACGCTGGACTATATAGTACTAAAGAGTATTAAGCTAGGAAAAAAAGCTAACTTGTTTATCTGTTGTCTAGTCCTATCGAGTGCATGTTTACCAAACACGCCCCAAATCTATAAACAACCAGGATTGAGAAATTAGTTATAGTCAAACGACTAAGAAACATGGATCAGAGCACAGGAATAAATGAATAAATTGACAAGTCAATGCTCAATTATGTGTATTCAAACAAACAAGATCAGATGACAAATAATTATACCTGATCAATAGCAGAATGGTTCTTTCCGTGGTGGAAAGTTGCTATCAAAACCGACATGGCCTGAATATGGTTCATGCTAACATTGAATTGATCCTGCAGCATTCTAGCCCTCTCACCACACATACTAGCAAGTGCTTCTTTCCTCTTCTCGACCGCTTGGGAATTCATACACTAGAATATCCCGAAAGACATTAAGATCCAAAACACGATCCATGCCCCTAAAAGCTTCCTCCACCAGTTTTTCCTCACTTTCCTAGACCCAATATACAGAGTATAATGACGGTGAATCTTGAAGAAACACTCTGAAATTTGATCCCACAGTTTCATCCATATTTGCCCTCCATCACTAAATAAACCACTTTTGGCGCTCATCCCTCCACCATTATTACTTAACCAAATAAATGAAATCAGCGGCAAACACCAGCAACATAGCATCAAAACCAGACGCAATAACTTCAACCCAAATTCAATTATATTAAGTGACCTCATCTAATTAATAGACTAACCACGAAAATTCGCCATAATTGGTATCAAAGTCAGAAATTGTGCTATTTTTACTAAAAATTACAACCAGCCCCACTGTGAAATCTTAGAAAAAGAACCATAAAACACCAAAATCAGTGAAAAACAAAGATGATCATGCTATCATATCCAGCCAAAATTCTTAAATTTTTGCCCCAGAAGACCAAGAATTATGAGAAGATAAGAATTTCTTCAAAACCCACCAAGAAAGAATCAAGGAATTCCCAGGATTCCCATTTTCTCAATTACCAAACAGAATTCTGTTTTAAAAATCCCAGATAGAGAAATGAGCCAAAAACAAATTACCCTAAAATTCTTGTAAGAATCGCAATAAAATCAAGAAAAAAAAAACGGAAAACGGAGAATCTGACTGCAAATCTAGCTTCCTTAAAATCCCTGATATCAAACTAAACTAATAAAGCAAGTGGGAATTTGAGTTTTAAATATTTGACTGTCAAAATGAGCCAATTATAAGTGTCACGGACTTACGATGGGAAACAGTAAATAATAGAATGAACACAATGAAACATAAATCTACGAAAGTAGGATGGACGAGGCCAATAAGGTGGTAAAATTGTATGATTGCACTATGCTAAAAGTGTACTTTTACGCATAAGCAAGAAATCTGTGCTTTTGATAGAGTTATAGGCAGGTGTATACTTATCAACATTTTTTTTTTCAAGTGATTAATTGTGAATTTCATGGATTTTTTAAAGATTTGTATGGAATTAATAGAAGTTTTTTTTGTAAATTTTTATGAACTTTTATTTTAAAACTTTTAGAGATTTTTGTAAAGTTCAAGACTTTTAAAAACTTTCATTTGAGATAGAATTTATGTAGATATATTGCAATATTATAAAATTTTCACATACGAGATGATGTTTCTCACCATTCCCCCTTCTCATTCATTTTCCCCTCATATAACAATAAAATATTTTAAAAAAATATAAAATTTAAGACATTAAATAAATAAATAATAATAATTGTACATATAAAAAATAAATTTAATATTCAGCATTATTAATATAATATATCTTTAAAAAATAAATAAATAAATAATATACATTTAAATTTAATTATAAATTAGTTTATATAAATTTTATAATTTAATTAAAAATAAATATTTTTCAGAAAAAGTGAATGAAAATTGAAAAAAAAAAGTTATAAGAACACAATTTAATTCTTTCATATAAAATATAAATAAACAATAAGAGGGAGAAAAAAATAAAAACTAATATAATCAATAGAAAAAAATAAATTTTAATCATAACTCTAATGTTCGTAGAAGGGAAAATGAAAGAGAAATATTGAAAAAAAAATACATATTAATTTCTTTTTTGTTTTATGTGAAAGTCTCCCAAAATCTCGTGATTAATCAGAGACAAATTTTGAGATTTTATTTTATTATTTTCTGATTACAAAGTTGAATACCCTAAAACTTATAGAGACTTCTAAAAAGTATTAATTGATTACACCGTGACTTTTAGAGACTTTTTAAAAATTTATAAAAATCTCAACTGAATACACCAATACTTTTAGAGTCTCCAAAAGTCTACATTAAATACCCCTAAATTTTTTAAATCTCAAAAAGTCAGTAAAATTCTCAATTGAATACACCCCCTAAAGTTTTTTTACATGTTTCTAGAGGTAATTGTTCTAATCAACCTTGTAGAGGGAGTTCCGTTTTTTTTTTTAATGTATACTCTTAATATTTCAAAACTATGAGCGTGTTTTAGCTCCATTCTTTTTGAAAAATATATTTTGAAATAGTAGATTGATAAATATTGTGTGTTTAAAAAAAATTGATTTACGTTTGTTTAATTGAAAATAAGAGAGAAAAAATGTATTTTTGAAAAAATAAGAATAAAAAAGGATATTTTTTTCTACATTTTCAAGTTATCATTCCATGGATTTTCTTTCCTTTTCTTTTGCCGCATTTTGCTCAAAGGGGTGAAGGGAGAGTGCATCAAGCTGTTCGCAAGGGCCAACATAATCCTCTTCCTCATGAATTTCAGATGAGGGACCCTTGGGAGAGCCGTCGACTCAATTATGTTTTTTTTTTTTTAAACGTGGCGGCTCCGCTATTACGAAAATGAAGATTGGGTATTAGAGTAAGAATAATGCTACTTGTACATAATTGAATTACATAATAGTTTATATATAAATAGGGTGTCAAAAAGAGAGTAGACACATTTTTGTTTTTTAATTTGATTAAAGAAATTATGATCAAATCATATCTCATCACATTATGTGTATGCAAATTATTATGTACATGTAACACAACTGTTAAGGTAGCGTCAATTCCATTGAAAGTAAACAACTTTATCTAAAATTTTAATCGTTATATATTAAGTCGTCGTTTGATTTAGATAAAAAATCATATTTTTCGAAAATTGATAGAAGTTGTGGGTTCTATTAAATATGTATGTTGAAAATGAATTTGAAGAAAAATAAATTTTAAAAAATAAGGACAAAAATGAGTTAATTTAAAGTCTTCATTTTTATCTGATTTTCAACTACAACTCGAATCATTTTTTTTAAATCCAAATTCTTATATATACACACAAATTTTCATAAATGAACAACGCATGAGACTTAAACTTTAGCATTTTTATTTTCTTGCTTATCTATTTTAAAAATTTACCTCGCTTGATAGAAGTATCGTTTATTTAGCCCATATTTGATAGTCATTATTGAGAAAAAATAATGTATTAAATTGTGATTTTTTGGATAACGTGGGGTTAAGTAGGGAATTTTTTTGATTTATGTGAAATATTTTGATTATGTTTGGGCTCCTTTATCATGTGAATGTATGATTAAAAATAAGTATGAAAATTATAAAGTTTAGTTTTAGAAAAAGACAAACAAGACCTTATTTATATGTCATCTTTAACGTATTATTTTTTGGATAATGAATTTTAGTCCTTGTTTGAGCCCATTTTTGGTCTAAACTGCATTTTGAAATAGTATCTTGGAAAATGAGTTATTAAAAAATAAGAAAAAATTTTGAATTTGCATATAAAATTATTTTACAAGAAAATGTATGATCGAAAATAAATTTTGAAAAAAAAATGAATTTTTGAAAAAATGGACCTGCTTAGATTTTGAAAGAAATTTGTAGTGGGAACTTCAATAGTAATAATAATAGCGATGAGCCATGATTGATGGGTATCCATCCGTCCTCGAGGTGTTATTATGCTAAAGTTTTGTGCTGTGCTTTGTTTAGAGGCTTATAGAACCGAAGTTTCTAGACGAGGCGTTATGCATATGGGATGTGCTGCACAAACATAACCGACACCCCATCCAATAGGGGGCGGGACCGACACCCCCTCCAATAGGGGGCTCCTGGACACCCTTATGTGCCCCCTATGTTCGTTTAGCATTTTCCTTATGCATATTACTATTATTATTTTTTCCTACAAAAATTATAGGCTATGCCGCTTCTATAGGAGAATTTTGTACAGAGATTGTACAGGTTTTGTGCTACAGCACCTCTGTGGTTAGAATTTTTTTTTTCAATGCCCAATGAAATAATGTCAAGTGTCCCCCTTTAAATCAATCGACAAAATTGCATGTACACATAGCACAGTGCAAAGTAGATTAAGGGCCAAATGTAGATTTTTTAAAAATAAATTTTATGAAAAGTGACTTTAATGTACGATTTAAATGAGATTTTTTTATAGATGAATGTGTAGTTGAAAATGAATTTTACAAAATTGGAGGGGGTTCAAACAGGGGTTAAATTTTTACTTGTTTATTTGGGATTATTTGATAAAGCTTTTATATATATAGTAAATTTTGATAAAAATTAATGAAATATAAAGTTTGTTAGAATTTGTTGATTTGTTAGAATTTGTTGATCTCATAAAACGTATGATTAAAATTAAAATTTGATCAATTAAAAATACGAAAAAAATTTAGAATAGTTTTATCATACAAAAGACAAAGGAATTTTTGTAGATGAAAATATACACGTTTCGCGCACGTGTACATTATCACTTTCAAATAATAAAATCAACTTTGGCAATCTTGCTATATGAAAATCGAGATTGATATAAACATTGACATAATAACATGTGACATTCAATCATTGGACAATTTAAAATACAATCGACTTTTCCATCTAATCATTTACTGCCACATACAATTATATTACGTTTTCTATTAAATTTTTCTATCAAAGTAATTCTATCCATTGGCTCATACCATAATGAAATATATTTGTACATTATCACTTTTCTCCATGAAACCAGATGTGATAAATATTATCTTAAATATTAAATGTTTCACTCTCGTACTTTTACCAAACTACAACTGTAATGCTTCACCACCGATGCTCCTAGTGGGGATCATGTCATGGTCCATGTAGAAACATGAATCAGATCTGATAAAGTCGACAAAGACCCAATTGGTCAAATAAGGAAATCAAAGAAGAAGCTGATGCCTTTTGTTCTGAAGCTCTCTTTAGTCGAAACCTTCGCTTCATCTGAAGCACTCGTCCCATCCAAAGCTCTTTTTATGCTAAAGCACTTGCTAACTTTTGGCAATCTCTAGGAATAATTGATATAACGTTTATAATAATAAATGTCAGGTTTGTCCGCCTAAGGTAGAGGATGGCTGACCCGCTGTCATGTATTAAATGCGTATCAGATTGAGTGATGTGAGGTTTTGACCTAGGAGATGAGACCACGTAGTTCCTATCTAATGGTAACCACCTTGGCCAGAACCCTATAAATAAGCAACTCTTGAAACATTTAATTCTAATGCAACTCTTTACACTCAAAACACATTCATCTTTTTCTCTTGCTTATTCTATATTTATTTGCTTGATTTAAGTTTGTTTTTACTTTGGTAGAGTTGTTTATGATTGTTTGTTTGTTTGTTTACAATCATCTTTGATCATATTTCTGGTGCTTGAACATTTTTATTTCGTGTCTAAAGCATCTCACACGTCTATAAACGTCACCTTCTTCATTTGGATCTCCGATCAAAATGTGTTAGAATTTACTTGTGTGGATGCGAGTGGGCCCGTCATTTGTTGCCCACGTAATCATCACGAAAAAGGTCAATTGATTTGCGTCGTCTGCGGGAAACTCGCACATTCAACCACGAAAAACCCGTGGAAAAATCTAGTAAGGAGATATATTTTGGGAGTTTATTGCTTTTGAATAAAATAGGTTGTTCTTAAAGAAAAAACCACCAAATATCCCAAGAGGAAGCTTTTGTTGGATTCCAGTATATTCCTTGAAAAAAGAATATCATTCACGTAGAAAAAAATCAAGTTGCTATTGAGGAGAAAACATTAATATGAGTTTTGAAAATAAAGAGTCAGCGCCTCAGAGAGATAGAAAACACCCTGAAAAATGGGAACTCTCACATGCTGCTCCATCAACTCGCCATCTATTCCATTAGCAACACCAACGAGGTGGGTTCAGAATAGCTGTTAGACCCACTAGGGAGGTGGCTACCATGACCGTAAACATGAGAGACATTACCCAGCAAAATATTGCCATACACGAGCTGTTTAGGAATATGTGGAACCAAGGAAGATACCCAATTCCCCCATATGCAGCCCAAGGAAATGCTTTCTTTCACGATCCTCCACAAGGGAACAACTATCATGGAAAAGAGGAGGTCTAAAGTCCATTGGATAATTATCAACATTACATTAGGGAAGAGGTCCATCAAGACTCTGGGACATTGCTTTACATTTGAAATCAAAGAAGGAACAGACGCCCACGAGGAGACGTACCCCCTAGGCAAGATCAACAACCTAGGAGGGTCGAGGCTAGGCATCCCATTCAAGATGACGCTTCTTGGAGATGATAAAGTGACGTGAAGAGGCCTAGATAAGGGGAAAGGCAAAGACTTTTAGCTAACACCAGCCGCGAACCTATTTGAGAGATTGATGTGATCTTTGAAGGTCCGTATGTTGGAAGGAAAACTAGAAATGCGCAAAGGAATTATTCTGGAAAGCCAAAGACCTCCCAATGGCGAATTCATAGTCAAGAACAGTCCACCCTCAGCTGGGTGAGGGGTTCAACCATTACTTCTACACAAGACGTTACGGTCAGCTTACATTATCCACATTGTGACGCTCTTATAGTAAGGGCCATTGTGGCACCAAATGGACTTAAAATAATGTTATAATGAGAGTTCAGTCAATATCATACTTGGAGCATCCTTTGACAAAATGGAAGTAGACCATGAGCTAATCCCTATGAGTTCCCCCTTGTATGGCTTCACTAGTGATAGCATTATTTCGAGGGGAAAAAAATCACTCTAGCAGTGGAGATGGGAACGACATCATTGACTTCTTATAGAGTTTTTGGTGGCGGACAAATGTTCTGCCTACCACGGGGTGCTAGGAATACCAGCGTTGAAAGAATTATATGTTGTTACATTCATTCACCACTTGCGTATGAAGTTCCCTACTGAAAATGGAGTCGCAATTGTTAGAGCGACCAAATGAGTGCAAGGGGGTGCTATTTGAACTCCCTCAGGAAGGTAGAACCTAGGGACATCAAATCAATTTTGATGAACATTGACATGGACGACGTGCCTGAACAAAGAGAAGACGTCGAAATGGTAGACGCTTCTAAAGAAGGTCCTATCTTTGATGTAATAACAGCACCTGAAGAAGGGAGACTTGCTAAAGATGTGGCTAAATTTGATGAATTGGATCTTCATATCATTGATAGCAAACCTTAAACAGCCCCAGCGGAAGGGCGGGAGAATTTTCCAGTAGATTCTCAGGATCCTTCCAAATCCTTATAGGTTGGAAAGGACATGCCAACGAAGGTTAAAGAAAAATTGAAATGTTTTTTGTGTGAAAACTTGGATATCTTTGCTTGGAGACATGAGAACATGGTTGGCATCGACCCAAAGTTTAGTTGTCGCCACTTAAAAATTGATCATAAAGCTATCCCTCATCGATAGAAAAGGAGGGCCTTCAACCCAGAAAGGTATGCGGCCCTGAAGGATGAGGTGAAAAAGTTGATTGACAATCGTTTCATCTGAGAATCAACCTATCCGAAGGGGGTATCAAGCCCTATCCTTGTTAAGAAACATAATGGCAAATGGAGGGCATGAGCATATTTCCAATCTTAACCAAGCTTGCTCCAAAGACAGGTTTTTCACTTCCATGAATAGATCAACTTGTTGATTCTACTGTTGGGCACGAGCTACTGAGCTTCATGGATGCTTATTCAGGATGTAATCAGATCACGATGAACCCAACTTATGAGGAGCACATGTCCTTCATAATGGAAAGAGTTCTCTATTACTATAAGATGATGCTCTTTGGGTTGAATAATGCGGGGGCCACATATTAGAGACTTGTTAATAAGATATTCGCAGACCTCATTAGAAAGACAATGGAAGTGTACGTGGATAATATGCTGGTGAAATTTTAAAAGTAAAGGATCATCTGAAGTACCTTGACAAAGCCTTTCGAATGTTGCAAAGGTACATGATGAGGTTAGACTCCCTCAAGTACACATTCGGAGTCACCTTAGGAAAATTCTTGGGCTACATGGTTAACTAAATAGGCATAAAGGCTAATCCTGAAAAGATTAAGGCTCCGATCGAACTGAGGTCACCCTAGAAGCCTAAAGAAGTACAGTCTTACTCTCGTCACTCACGTTCCTACGTGGCTTAGTCGACTCAACAAAGTACCCTCTACTGAATCCAATTGGCATCCGACGTGGAGCTAAGTCTTCTAGAGTCCAGACAATCTGACCTACCGAACCTCATATACATAAAAAGGCAAGTATGAGGCCCAAACGAAGTGGCTTTGCTGAAATGGCAAGGCCCAACGAAGATAAATATAAGGCTCAACTACAGTTTGTGGCAATCTTTGTTTGAATATCTTAAATTTATGAAATCATTTTAGAATGATTGATTGCACTGTTGTAATGAGTAAAAAGGTATGCATAGGGCATGGGTTAGCCGCCTTCTTTTTGGAGCATTTAATGCTCCTCGTGCTAGTAGAGTTAAAATTGAAGCCTANTTGTTTGAATATCTTAAATTTATGAAATCATTTTAGAATGATTGATTGCACTGTTGTAATGAGTAAAAAGGTATGCATAGGGCATGGGTTAGCCGCCTTCTTTTTGGAGCATTTAATGCTCCTCGTGCTAGTAGAGTTAAAATTGAAGCCTATGATGTGATACTTTGGTAAAGGATATGAAGCCATGTGTCCTCTCATCTGAGAGTTGTTATTACACATGTAACACTATAAATATCCCTCAGTGGTACAAATGAGGGTAATGAAAAATATTTGACAAAATACTATATATTTACTCTCTTTATGATTAACTTAGTGTTTTTAGTGATTGAAGTATAATCGTATTTGTGAGTTTGATTCTTGATTGATCGTTTATTATCGTATAAATGATCTCATATCTGTCTTTGAAATCCGAACATCCCTGTCTCGTATTACAGAGCTTTTCCCATGTTCATATTCTATTTATTGTCGATAGAAAATCATCCCACACATGTTGGAGTAGGTTGAGAGAATGCGAGTGGGTCTGATATATGTTGTCCACGTAAACCGTACAGAAAATGAGGTCAACAGATTGGTTCCATCTTTGGGAAACATTACAAAAAACCACGAACATGAATTGGGAAAAGCTTGTTGGAAAAGAGTTGGGCATTCCCCCTTGAAAAATGAATTGTTCTTGAAACAAAACAAGAAGAAGCCCCAAAAGTTGAGAAATTTAATAGTAGATAAAAAAATGAATTTAGATCATGATGTCCCCCACGGGAGAGTGAGAGAAGATCTTGGTGAATAGGCTCCGTGAGCGACAGCCCATACGGGTCGCACCGCCACCCTAAAAATTGCCACTATGATAGGTAACATAATGAATATCGCCCACCAAAATATGGCTATACAGTAATTCCTCGTGCAAATGCAAGGTCAGGGAGAACCTCGAGTCCCTTTTGTACCACAATGATTCTTCTCGCAAGAAAATTAAGGTCAAAGTCAGAGGTTCTCATCTCCCAGGCATGCTAGAGAGGTTAGCCCCTTTCAAATGGAAGTAGGGATTGATATTTCCTCAAATTATGCTTCGGCCGACCCACCAAAGCTCAAGTTGATGTAGAGGACAATTTCTCTCCTGAGTACGAGCCAGAACGTAGGCCGCAAAGGTCTGTTAGTGTGTTTGACACAATTAACCTCACAAAAACCAAGCACATGCCATCCTAGCGACATCCCATTCCTGGGAACATGCCTCAACCTCCACCTTCGATGACCCAACTATCAGAGGAAAGGGAAGGACAAGTTCCAGGTGTTGTCTCGCCTAGAAATTGGCACCACAGGAGAGAGGATATGGCAAGGGATTAGGCAAGACTATCTCATCCACCGCCTAAGTAGCATGCTCACGAGAAAGATTCGGATGAACCTTAAAGATCTTGTGAACTTGATGAAGACGATGAAAACTTGCCCTTTTCATAGGAATTGAGAAATGTTCCTGTCCCGAGTCATTATGTGCTACCAAAAATACCAAAGTATGATGGAAGAGGAGACCCAGTCAAGCATTTAAATAATTGCAAAACACATATGAGTCTGAGAGGAGCCACCTCGGTAGTCAAATCCAGAGCTTTCCATCTAACCTTAAGTGGGGCAGCTGAGATCTAGTACAGCAGGATACCTCCAGGAAGCATTAAAAGCTGGACGGAGTTCAAGAATAGGTTCTTGAAACGGTTTGCTGTCAGCAAGGAGGGAGATGCTCATATCCAACGCTTTCAAGACATGAAGAAAAACCTAGAGGGACATTGAAGAGTTTTTGGCCCATTTTACTGATGAGATGACATATTGCATGCAAGTCACTAATTGGGAAGTGTTATATGCTCTCCAAGGTGGACTAAACTTGAACATTCTCTTCTAGAAAGATGTACAGAATCAGGACCCAACCAGCTACGATGCTTTGCAAGAAATGATGAGGCACGAGATCATCAATGAGGAGTTGATTGATCACCTCGCAAGGGTCCCTCTGGATAAACGACATCGTGCTTTGAAGAGTTTATGTCCTCTAAGGAACTAGGGATAGGTACGTTGGGTCCAAACTGGAAGGGACCTTATCGCATAAAAGGAGAGCTACGACCTGGTACTTATTGGATAGAAGATCTGGATGGCAAAATGTAGCGTCTCCCATGGAACATAGAACATAAAAGAATATACTACCAGTAAATGGGCCCTACAACTGGGGAGACCCTCATAACCCTTATAAATATCTTGAAGTGATTCAATAAAAGTACACTTTCGTCAATACATTTAAAGCACAAGCCTCTCATGACGAACCTGAACATTATGGGAGAAGCCTCTACATACATGAACCATGCACATACATTGAAGTGTGGGCACCTCAGAGAAGAGGATCAGATCCCAAAAGGGATTACCTTATTTGCTCTCCCAGGTAGACAACACAAGCCTCCTATGACGAAGCTGAACGTCATGAGAGAAGCCTATACATGGATGAATCATTCACCATGTATTGAAGCTTGGGCACCTCGGAGAAGAGGATCAGATCCCAAAAGGGATTACCTCATTTGCTCTCCTAGGCGGACAACATAAGCCTCCTATGACAAAGCTAAACGTCACAGGAGAAGTTATGTACCAATGCATGAAAAAGTAATTTGCTTGAAAGATATGTACCTCATAGAGGTCCCAAAACTTTGAAGTTATAATTTATTTTTGGAGATCATCGTGATTACTTTAATTTTTCTTGCAATAATTAAAATTACATACTTAAAGCTTATTGCAAGATATATTGTTTAAAGATATTCATAGACGTCTCAAAACTAGCTAACAAAGATGAAATATGCATTTCATTAAATAGGAGTAGCTCTAGGTACCAGATCTTGTGAACAGCCCACGTCAATGAACGTCTTCAACTCTTGTGATTCCTTTGGTGCCATTCGGTATGGGGCTTTGGACACAGGAGTAGCTCCAGGTACCGGATCTATTGTGAATTCCACTTATCTATCGGTTGGAGTGCCCGGTAGATCATCGAGAAACACGTCAGCATACTCACGTACTATTGGTACATTATCTAATATTTTCTCTTGAGACGAGGTGCTAATAAGACTGACAAGATATCCCTAACAATCAGGCTTCCTCAATATGCCCTTGACCTTTAAAGCGAAGATGATGTGAAAAAGTGCCTTAATCTTCAACCCATAAAATCTGAACTCCTCTTCTCTCGATCTTTGAAAAAGTGCCTCTTTCTCAAAACATACAATCG
>CAIGRK010229515.1:0-15169 GCA_903798315.1 Fraxinus greggii
GGGCAATTGGTGCACGTGTGGGAGGTGGGTGAAATTAATTTTTCATGACAAATAAAACCTATCAAACAACCATTTTCATGTAAAATGGAAATTGAAAAAATGGGCTATCAAACATAGCCTGAGTTTTTATAGTTTGACTGGTACTTAAAACATTAAGTGCAACATATTTTCATAGAAGACCAAGTGATAATTTAATAAAGGACAATATCATTTGTACACTCTTCTTTGTACATTTAATTGATAATTTAATAAAGGATAATTTAATAACAAGCGTTGTCAACAACTGAATGAGTGAAAAAAATGTCCAATGATGTGTTGTCACGTGACAAAATGTAAAAAAATAGTGTACACCAAGCATTGTTAAAGGTTGAACCCCAACCTGAGGATCCTCCACCGCCCCACCCCTAGAGCATTGTGGAGGAGGTAAATCGCGGGATGTGTCTCAACAGGTCAGGTACAGAGCTGTCATACTGATACTCACAAATAGTCTAATTAGATATCTTCTAAGAGACAGGAATCAAACACTCACACTGCGGCTGCCTGTTCAGCAGAGTCTACCTCACTCCGGTCATCAGCACCGCTGATCTATGCCTCGAAGGCATGTACACCAAGCATTGTTGTTTAAAAAATATTTGGATCATTTCATCATTGGAATTGATTGTGCAGCTTGAGGGACTTTCTCATTTTCAAAAGTCAAGGATGAATTTGCTACTTGAATAAAGTTGAGACTAATGGGCAATTTTCCTAATTATCAAAATACTTTTGCATACTTGGAACATATCATTAACTACATATTTGGTATGATTGATTGGAAAGTATTGTAATTATTATTAATAAGAAAAGAAATTAAAATCTTTGATATCATGTACCCAAATATTAATCGAATTATGTTACAATGTAGACATACTAATACAAAACTATTTTCTAACGACTTGGACTTGAAAATTGACTAATATTGAGTTAAAGAGCGTTGATTTTAAATAGATAAATATGCATGTTTTAAACATTTAACAACTTTAAAATAAACAAATTAACCAAACAAGTATATAATTATATTTATCAAAAATTATCCACCAAGAAGAACTATACATTGTAAATTAGTACTAGGTTTTCAAACCATTCACCAAATGTGTTTATATTTCTTCAAAAGTGAGTTTTTGGTCCCCCAAATTATTCAAATTCTGTAGTGGTAAAATTTGTTCCACTAGCCCAAATGGCCAAAGTCCAAAAAATAAGGCCCATAGATGGCCCACTTGATAAGTGTACAATCTTTCGGCTTGGTTCGTTATGTCGTTCGAGACAAATAAGACCCACGTGTCAATTCGCAATCCCTGATAATTTATCTTCAAGATAAATCACACTATAATTTGACCAGATCAAATAAAAGTTATCTGAAAGCAAATCGGGTACCTCAACCGAATAGATTTTATCAGATTCAATTCCAACCAACAAATCTCGCAGAGTCCTTGTCAATCCCGCCTAGACGGTTATTTCACTGTTATAAATTCCGTGGTTAGTCTTACGTTCAGATAGAGAAAACAAATACTACTATACTCTAAGTTACTTCTTCTTTCTTTTGGTCTAGTATTCCTAGAATTCTTGAAAAGCTTTTCCGACTTGACCGTCGGAGAGTCTTCGACCGGCACCACACCAGTGTCATGTTGAGATCTTTTTACGGTCTTTCTTCTTCGTTCTATTTTTCGCAGGATTGCTAGTGGCTTAACCGACTCGATTTTCTCAACGATAGAATCCACCGTCTACAATTTGGTGCCACCGTGGGGCCCTAGCAATCATTTTTGGAACAAAGCTCTTACCATTACTATTCATCAATCACCATGTCAGGAACTTCTGAAATCCATCATACAGATAACTCTACTGATTACGCTGTGGACGAAACCGCTCGTCAAGGAGTGGAATGAATGATTAGTTAAGAAGTGGAAGCAACGAGGCAATAGGGAGACAACTTAAGTCATATCGCCGCTCTGCCAACTATTACACAGCCAGCCCATTTGACGCAGCCAGTCCAGTCGACGGTTGTTCAGCATGATATTGTTAATCCTTCCTCCATACACTCTCAACCTACCGCTCTACCTAGCGAAGTAATTGCACAACTACCCCAACTCATCGCGTTGACAAAGCAGAATTCACTAAAATTGGAGAGACTAGAAGCGAAGAATGTTGCCATCCGTGTTGAGAATCGAGACCTTTAAAAAAGGGTAGAAACGTTGGCGTCCGATCCAACTTTGGTAAGTTCATCCCATTCCCATACCCCCTTAAGGCCTACATCTTCACTCGACCAAAATGGACTTAGGACCATTGGTTCGAACGTTCAATTCGCCACACCGCTGAACAGTGGGTCAGAATATGTACAACCACAGCCTACCAATGGACAAGATCCAGAGTTCGTACGAAAGTTAGCGGCGATTGAAGCTATGGTTAAACGTATCCCTGGGATGCCCGCACCAATCAAAACGAGTGTAGCCAGTTCTTTCGCCGAATCTCCTTTTGTTGACGAGATTGCCCTAGTGGAAATGTCCAAAAAGTTTAGCTTCCCTAACATGAAACTTTACAACGGGACGGCTAATCCGGACGATCACATAGCTCAATACAGGCAGAGAATGTTTACTGCCGCTATACTAAGAGACCTTCGCGAGGCCTGCATGTGTAAGGGATTCGGTTCCAGTCTGGTGGGGCCGACCCTACAATGGTATACAAACCTTCCAAATAATTCTATATCGTCATTTACACAACTAACTGATACTTTTGTTGAGCAGATTGCAAGCAGCAAAAAACTAGATAAGCGATTCGACGATCTCTATCATATAGTGCAAAGGAGAAGTGAATCACTACATGAATTTGTTAGACGATTCAATCGGGAGAAAGTTTCCATTCCTAGCTGCAACCAACAAACTAATGTTTCTGCTTTTCAAAAGGGGCTCCTCCCGGACACTGATTTGTATAAGGAACTGACCAAATATCCATGTAGTACAATGGAGGATGTCTTGGCTAAAGCCTAGGCCTAGCTTAAATGGGAAGATGATGATGCTAACTTCAATTTCACCAGACGACAACCCCCTAAAGAAGAGCCGCGATAACAAAACTGGGTTGAGAAACAGCCTGCAAGTACTTATTCTCCCCCAGATAGTAGGGACACCAAGCGCAGATAGCTACACAGACCATTTGATTGTCCTTCTGAAAGGACATGTTTGGATTCCTGAATACAACCTTTCAATCGAAACAGCAGAACTAATTGAAGTACTAAAGGAGATAGGTGGCACAATAAATTGGCCCGAAAAAATGCGAAGCTCTAGTGACCAACGCGACAAGACTAAGTGGTGTGAATTTCACGCAGACCATGGCCAGCGAACAGATGATTGCATTGCCCTAAGATTGGAAGTGGCGGAGCTGTAGAAGCAGGGACACCTTACTGACCTTCTGACTAAAAAAGGAAAAGAGAATGTTGCCAGACGACAACCACCACTACATGGTAAGCTAGGCTTAGGTCCAGCTGTTGTGCCAACACATGATAGAACTATTAGCTTCATCACCAGCGGTTCAGAAGTTAGCGAGATAACGAGGGCACGACACAGAGACATGCTCGTCGACCAGTTCATCTTTGCCAGAGCCTGAAACAAGTAAGCGAGTCAGACTCACCACAGATCACTAACTTCACTACCTCTGAGGATACACATCTACTCAATCCACATCATGACGATTTGGTTGTATCTTTGAACATCGCCAACTGCTTCACCAAGCGCATCTTGATAGATAATGGTGGTAGTACAAACATACTTTTTTTTTGAAACCATTAAGGCTATAGGGATTCGAGAAGAAAACATTACTCGTCGGACGACAATGCTAATCAGTTTCAATGGTGAACAAAAGAACACTTTGGGTGAGATTTTGCGGCTTGTTTACGCAAAAGGAGTTAACCTCCACACTCGATTCCTCATAATGGATGTATACTTCATCTAACCCTTCCACGTCTGGATGGTCTGGAATGAATGGCTAAAATTGCTGTAATTGCTATAAAGGACATTGGTCAGAACGGAGTGAATTCTGGTAGCAGTCTCTAGAATCCCATTGGTCGTCGTGAATCTCCCTTGTTCCCCATTTGGTAGGAAAACGGAGTATTTGATGAAATGTCGATGGTACAACCTTCATTTCATGGATCCAAGGTCTTCCCAAGATAACATTATATGCTAACGGGCTATCCATTATGATGAATCGAGTATGGAGGTTAACTCCTTCTGCATAAACAAGCAGCAAAATCTCACCCAAAGTGGTCTTTTGTTCAGCATTGAAACCGATTAGCATTATTGTCTGACGAGTAATGTTTTCTTCTCGAATCCCCATAGCTTTAATGGTTTCAAAAAAAAAAAGTATGTTTGCACTACTGCCATTATCTATCAAGATGCACTTGGTCAAGCAGTTGGCGATGTTCAAAGATACGACCAAATCGTCATGATGTGGATTGAGTAGCTGTGTAGCCTCAGAGGTAGTGAAGTTAGTGATCTGTGGAGAGTTTGACTCGCTTACTTGGTTTAGACTCTGGCAAAGATGATCTGATCAACGCGCATGTCTCTATGTCGCTGCCCTTGTTATGTCGCTAACTTCTGAACAGCTGGTGATGAAGTTAATAGTTCTATCATGTGTTGGCACGACCATTGGACATGAGCCTGCCTTACCATGTGGTAGTTGTTGTCATCTACAACATTCTCTTTTCCTTTTTTAGTTAGAAGATTAGTAAGGTGTCCCTGCTTCTACAGCTCCGCCACTTCCAATCTTAGGGCAATGCAATCATCTGTTCAGTGGCCATGGTCTGCGTAAAATTTACACTACTTAGACTTGTCGCGTTGGTCACTAGAGCTTCTTATTTTTTCAGCAAATTTACTGTACCACCCATCTCCTTTAGTACTGCAATTAGTTCTGCTGATCCGATTGAAAGGTTGTATTCAGGGATCCAAACCTTTGTCCTTTCACGAAGACGATTAAGTATTGTTTGAGTTGCTGAAGTGCTTCTTCACATGCTGGAGTCCATTCGAAAGTTTTGTTTTTTCCTCAATATGTTATAGAATTTCTGGCATTTTTCGGAAGATCAAGAGATGAACCTATTAAGAGCTGCAAGTCTTCCAGTAAGCTTCTAAACTTCCTTCATGCAAGTTGGAGATGGGATGTTTATAATCGATTGAATTCGATTCGGGTTTGCCTTGATTCCCCGCCGAGTTACTAAGTAACCTAAGAACTTGCCAGAGGATACTCTGAATGAACACTTAGACGGATTGAGTTTCATGTTATACTTCTTTAGAACCTCGAAAGATTGCTTCGGGTGGTCTCTGTGTTGCTCTACAACTAGGGATTTTACCAGCATGTCGTCAATGTAGACTTCCATAGATTTTATGAGTTGATCAGCGAACATACGATTCACTAGGCGTTGATAGGTTGCTCCAGCGTTCAACGGCATAACCTTGTAGCAGAATGTGCCTCGCTGCATCACGAAAGCAGTTTTCTCTTGGTCAATTGGGTGCATCAGAATTTGGTTGTAGCCGGAAAAGGCATCCACAAAACTCAGTTCATACCCAGCTGTTGAGTCGACTACCATGTCGATATGTGGAAGTGGGAAGCTGTCCTTCGGGCATGCTTTGTTCAAGTCTGTGAAATCGATACATACTCTCCACTTATTATTCTTTTTCTTTACGACGACGAAATTAGCGAGCCAATCTGGGTAATAGATTTCTAGTATGGAGCCAGCTTCTATAAGTTTTTGTACCTCTTCATTAATAATACAGTTTCATTCAGGAGCAAACCTCATTCGCTTCTGTTTGGTAGGAGTCTCTAGAATCCCTTTGGTCGCCGTGAATCTCCCTTATTCTCCATTTGGTAGGAAAACGGAGTACTTGATGAAACGTCGATGGTACAACCTTCATTTCATGAATCCAGGATCTTCCCAAGATAACATTATATGCTGATGGGCTATCCATTATGAGGAATCGAGTGTGGAGGTTAACTCCTTCTGCATAAACAGGCAGCACAATCTCACCCAGAGTGATTGTTTGTTCACCACTAAAACCGATTAGCACTATTCGTCCGACGAGTAATGTTTTCTTCTGGAATCCCTATAGCCATAATGGTTTCCAAAAAAAAAAAGTATGTTTATACTACTGCCATTATCTATCAAGATGCGATTGGTCAAGCAGTTGGCGATGTTCAAAGATATGACCAAAGCGTCATGATGTGGATTGAGTAGCTGCGTAGCCTTAGATGTAGTGAAGCAAGTGATCTATGGTGAGTCTGACTCGCTTACTTGGTTTAGACTCTAGCAAGATGAACTGCTCGATGCGCATGTCTTCATACCGCTACCCTCGTTATCCCGCTAACTTCTGAACCACAGGTGATGAAGTTAATAGTTCTATCATGTACGGGCGCAACCGCTAGACCTGAGCCTGGCTTATCATGTGGTTGTTGTTGTCCTTTGGCAACACTCTCTTTTCGCTTTTCAGTCAGAAGGTCAGTAAGGTGTCCCCGCTACAACAGCTCCGCCACTTCCAATCTTAGAGCAATGCAATCACCGGTTCGGTGGCCGTGGTAAGCGTGAGATTCATACTACTTAGTCTTGTCGCGTTGGTCAAAAGAGCTTCTCATTTTTCCGGGCCGATTTACTGTGCCGCCCATCTCCTTTAGTATTGTAATTAGTTTTGTTGGTCTGATTGAAAGGTTGTATTCATGGATCCCAACCTTTGTCCATTCAGAAGGATGATGAAATGGTCTAGGTATCTCTCTGCGCTTGGTATCCCTCCTATCTAGGGAGAATAAGTACTTGGCAAGCCGTTTCTCAACCCTATTTTGACGTCGCGGCACTTCTTTAAGGGGTTGTCGTCTGGTGAAATTAAAGTTAGCATCATCATCTTCTCATTTAATCTGGGCCCAGGCTTTAGCCAAGACATTCTCCATTGTACTATATGGATATTTCGTCAGTCTCTTATACAAATCAGTGTCTAGGAGGAGCCCCTTTCGAAAAGCAGAAGCAGCAATTTGTTGGTTGCAGCTAGGAATGGAAACTTTCTCTCGGTTGAATCGTCCGACAAATTCACGAAGTGATTCACTTCTCCTTTGCACTATATGATAGAGATCGTCGAACCACTTCTCTGACTTTCTGCTGCTTGCAAATTGCTCAACAAAAGTATCAGTTAGTTGTGCAAACAACGATATAGAATTATTTGGAAGGTTTGTATACCGTTGTAGGGTCGGCCCCATCATACTGGAGCTTGCAAACTGCTCAACAAAAGCATCAGTTAGTTGTGCAAACGATGATATAGAATTATTTGGAAGGTTTGTATACCATTGTAGGGTCGGCCCATCATACTGGAGCCGAACCCCTTACACATGCAGGTCTCGTGAAGGTCTCTTGGTATAGCAGCAGTAAACATTCTCTGCCTATATTGGGCCATGTGATCGTCCGGATCAGCCGTCCTGTCGTAAAGTTTCTTATTAGGGAAGCTAAACTTTTTGGAGGCATTTCCATTAGGGCAATCTCCTCAACAAAAGGAGAGTCGGTGAAACGACTGGCTGCCCTCTTTTTGATTGGTGCAAGCATCCCAGGGATACGTTGAACCATGGCTTCAATCGCCACTAACTTTCGTGTGAACTCTGGATCTTGTCCATTGGTAGACTGCGGTTGTACATCTTCTGACCCACTGTTCAGCGGTGTGGTGAATTGAACGTTCGAACCAATGGTCCTAAGTCCATTTTGGTCGAGTGAATGTGTACGCCTGAAGAGGGTATGGGAACGGGACGGACGTACCAAAGTTGGATCAGACACCAATCATTCCACCCTTTCTTGAAGGTCTCGATCCTCTAACACGAATGGCAGCATTCTCTGCTTCTAGTCTCTCCATTTTTTGTGAATTCTGCTTTGTCAACGCGATGAGTTGGGATAGTTGTGCAGTTACTTCACCAGGCAGAGCGGTAGGTTGAGAGTGTGTGAAAGCAAGATAAACAACATCACAGCGTCATGCTGAACAACCGTCAACTGGACTGGTTGGGTCGAATAGACTGGCTGTATAATGGTTAGCAGAGCGACGATATGACTTAAGATGTCTCCCGGTCACCTTGTTGCTTCCACCTCCTGACTAATAATTCGTTCCACTCCTTGACAAGCGGTTTCGTCCATAACTTAATCAGTAGAGTCATCCATATGATGGATTTCAGACGTTCCTGACATGGTGATTGATGAATAGTAATGGTAAGAGCTTTGTTCGAAAAATGATTGCTAGGGCCCCACGGTGGCACCAAATTGTAGTCGGTGGATTCTATCGTTGAGAAAATCGAGTCAGTCAAGCCACTAGCAATCCTGCGAAAAATAGAATGAAGAATAAAGACCGTAAAAAGATCTCAACATGACACTGGTGTGGTGCCGGTCGAAGACCCCCCGACGGTCAAGTCAGAAAAGCTTTTCAAGAATTCTAGGAATACTGACCAAAAGAAAGAAGAAGTAACTTAGAGTAGAGTAATATTTGTTTTCTCTTTCTGAACGTAAGACTAACCACGGAATTTATAGCAGTCAAATAACTGTCTAGGCGGGGTTGACAAGGACTCTGCGAGATTTGTTGGTTAGAACTGAATCTGATAAAATCTATTCGGTTGAAATACTCGATTTGTTTTCAGATAACTTTTATTTGATTTGGTCAAATCATATTGTGATTTATCTTGAAGATAAGTTATCGGGAATTGCGAATTGACACGTGGGTCTTAATTGTCTCAAACGACATAACGAACAGGGCCGAAAGATTGTACACTTATTAAGTGGGCCATCTGTGGGCCTTATTTTTTGGACTTTGGCCGTTTGGGCTAGTGGAACAATTCCCGAAGGTACAAATTCAAATATGTTGGGAACCAAAAACTCACTTTAAAATTTAAGACACTACTATGTGAAATGTCGAAAAGCCTAGTTCTAATTTACTTATTATAAATATAATTACAAACAATAAATTAGAATTGGCCTTTGGATTTATTTCTCCATAGAGGAAATTACACAATTGTGTTTTAACTTTTCATTTCAATAATTAGGTACAAAGGTTTGCACTCACTGCCTCACTGGCATCATCTATGGTCATCAGCGTCGTTGGTCATTCCTTCTGCTCGAAGCGTTGTAGCCAAGTTCTCCCTTTCACACCTCATCTCAAATCCCCGTTTGTTTCGCAGTATCATCGCAATGTCGAGGTCTTCAATTGATATCAAACTATAACACGTGAACTGGGTCAAACAAATGTTTGATACACAACACCAAACCCACCATTGAACTCCGCAGTAGCCGCTGCCAACACGCCATTGCCAATTTAGACAACCTTGTTCAGGCTGAGCATGGAAGAATCCTCCACATCCCCGTGATCCACCATTGAATGGATTGCGCTTGGCAAGGTGAGGTCGCTCTAGTCTCCAGCAATACACACACACACGTCCATATAACATTTTTCCATGATGGTAGTATTGCCGATACGGAGAGATTGTGGGGGATTAGCTCAGAATCGGCCATAGCATTGGACTTGGTGGCAGTGGTGGAGTCTTACCTCCTTTTGGAACATAAGATTGGTGTTATTCCCTGATATCACTGCCACGCCAGTCGTGTCTGTAGAACCAGAAACCAACACCAGTGCTTCCAACAAAGATGAAATATCGCTCTGTAATTTGTTTCTTACTGACCAGCAGGGCTCTAAACCCACCACCCCCTTCCCCCTCAAAATCAAATGTTAAAGAGCATCCCCTAAGCGTGAGAACCAAATCCACAAAATCCTTCTTAGACCAAAAGAAACCCTTAACAAAAATGACAGAACAGAACAATAAATCAAAACAACATTAGAAGTGGAGAAAACACGAGCTGTGATCGACACACACTTGTAAAATACTGAATAATACTTGCACATATAGATTCAAGATTTATGTTCTTCGCTTGATCTTTGAGGATAAATGCAGGGTTTGTGCTTTAGAGGGAAGGTTGTGGTGGTGAGGTGGCGTAGGTTTTTTCCCCTCATTTTTGTTTCTTATTCTTCTTCCTTTTTTTTCTTTTATCATTTTCTTTGTTCACTTGTTTAATTATATGGTTTTTACAAATACTGGTGTGAAGTTGCCAAAATAATAAATCCTCCTTTATTAAATTGGTTACCAAACAAGTAATCACAAGCGTAACAATTAAGACCTTCCAAGAAACAAATCAAGTTGCACATTCTTCAATGAGCAAATCATGACAAGAAATGACAGCTCCTCACCTAGACAGTGAGTTGTGAAAAAAAAAAAAAGACTCCATTTGATTTGTATAGAATAAAGAATGAGAATGAAAAATATAATCGTTATTGGATCCCACACAAGAGATAGAAATTTAAAATTGATGGTTTGATGTGATGAATAACGATCATATTTTTCATATTTATGGATTATTTATGAAAATCAAACTGGGGCAAAATTGAAGACAAATTTTATTTCATTCTATTATTCTATGTTGCAAAGAGAATTACAACCCCGAGCACAAGTTAATCCGATAAAAGAATTACACCATTCTTGCAAAAGTGCCGTAAAGCCTCCACGCTTCCCAGAGAAATTTTGAGTTCCTAAACCCTTCAACTTAGACATTAGAGGATCAAGTGTACAACAGGCTAATAATGATTTTGGAGGATGCAAAAGTAAAACAAATATGGAAAATGGGAGATCAAGTCGAATAACATCCCAACTATGTCTGCGGTTGAAGTAGAATTCACCACATAACAAGCCAAATTATGATCTGATCAAATGAAAACATGTCTTTGGTCCCTACCAAGGCAACAGTACAAGTTTTCCTTTGAATTGCAAAACTGGTATATGACCTAGTGCAAGTAAAGCACGTCATAAAGTGATGCTTCATCCACAGAAAAGCTTAACAAAGATAATAGCTCCATGATAAGAAAAAATATATTCAACTAACCCAGAGCATATAGCATACAGTTCCTGAAAATGCAGAACATAATTAAAAAAGAAGAATGTGCTACCCCTTCTGATGAAACGAACTGATTATACTAAAACAAACCTTCAGTACGAGGCAAAAATTTACAGAGATTAGCCTCATGAACACAGCCACAAATTCCCTATCTGGAGATCCATATTAAGTGCATATTTGGAAAGCTTACAATTGCTTATAAACTCATCAAACTCTATTCTCATCCACAAATTCCGCACAACCCACAACTTTAACCTAATTTTTAACCACATTCCTACAGCACATTAGTTATAAGCACTTAAAATCTTAGCCTAACAAGCTATGAAAAGCCAGTACTGTACGACAGTGAATTGTCGTGTCCCTTGGCCAATAAATTATATTTGTATTATAACTACTTATAATTCTTTCAAGAATCATTAGGCAACAAAGTATCAACACAAATCAAAAGGGTCATGATCAAGTTCGACTTGTGTGAAAATGTTCCTCTGCAATTCAGGTAACCTTTGGAAAATCTCTATTAGTCATATACAGCACACAATTAAACGATATTTTAGGGACAAGATTTCAGGTATTCAGAGCTTTTAAACAAGACGATAATGTCAATCACAACTGCCCCGTACCAACAGTAAGTAAACCAAAAACTATGTTCTACATCCAAGCCCATCATTAGGCGAGCCGAAACTATAGGTCCATCAAAAACTCAGATACATGTCACTGATGCAAACAATTTTGAGGGATTTAACCTTCATTTCAAGTAAAAACTGGTATACTTTCTTCAGCACTTAAATGATTCCAAGAAAAAAAGCACCATACAGTACAGATCCGTGAAGAGTATTAGAGAATGACATGAACTGCACAGTACAGCAGAGTCACCTAAACAAACCAGTGCCACCAAGAACAGGAGGTTGTATACCCTGCCAAATCACGTGCAGGCACAGCATATGAAATATTGAAAAGGCTGATTGCTACCATTAGCTTGGTAATTATGCTTTTCTAACACTTATGGCCATAATAGAAAGTCCAGAAGAACAAAGCTTTTTATCGTATTAATTCAATTGAGCAAGAAGCGAGTCCTGTCTTAAAAAAATGTCATCCCAAGGATCCAAATTTAGGACAACCATCTGCTAACTTCTTATTGAATATAACACATAGTCAACTCGTCTCGTGTCTAAAATTTGTAAAAGGTCAATCCACATTGCTTACACATCAGAGAATATTATAGAAAACCTGCCTGAAGCCTCATAGATGCCCTTTGCCAACTTATTCCCAGGATCTCTAAGTTATCAAAGCAGGTAGAACCTTGAAGAAAAAATGAAAAGAAAAACGCTTTCTCTAACTGAAAGTTCTTGCTCATCCAATAAAATCCACCTGGTAACGGAGACAATGGTCCTTAAGTAAATGCAACATAGCTTGCAGTGTTTTCCATTATGCTCACCCTCTGAAGCAAATGTTACATACCACCTCTTTTACAAGCAAACCAAGGAGATAGCACTAGTAAACATGCATTTATAAGGTAGCGCATATTGAACAAGTCTATTAACCTCTGAAAAACTCAGAGTTCCATTACAGCTGAGAAGTACCAAGATAAAATATCCTAAATGCAGATCTTTAGATGGTCTGCTGCAATACACCAGTACTACTGAAATTTGTCTTTGAGTTTCTTCTCGTTGAACAACAGAGAGGCTTTATACTTATACAATGCTTCATCCGAAACTTGAGTATGAAAATTCACAACCTTCAAATAATCTTACATCCTGTAGAAGCCTCCCCTCATTTCCAATCTCTGCCATAGACAAATCAAAAGTAACAACAATGCTCCTTTTCCGTCAAGCACGGTTCTAGTCACTAAGAAACGTAAGCTACGACTTTGGACAATCGTGATTTAGACGAAAACAATTCACAGTTAAAATAACAAAGCTTCCATTTGCCTAATTAAACTATTTCAGCAAGATTATACGAAACAACAGAAGGGCATACCTCAATAGTATGACCCGGAACCACCACTTCCCATATAACTACTACCACCCATACTCCGTCCACTGTAGAGTGATGAGTAAGAGCTACCACCAACCTAAAGTTCCAGAAACAAGCACGCATTAGAAAGTACATGAAAACAGTACAAACTCCGAAGAAAACTAAGATTATAATAAACGTACATCACTTCCACGGGACATGTAATCACTACCATAGCTTGATGAGTACATCCCACTAACGTCACTACCACCATAAGAGCCTGCAGTGAAGGCAGCATGCACAACATGACACGTGAATGACTTGCATAACAAATATCCCATGGGATTAATCATTCTTTTTTAGAATATGAGATCAAAAGCAGTTCATCCAAACCGATAAACTTGTCAATTTGCAACATAGAATGTACCTCCACCATAGCTCATTCCCTGACGACTACTGTAAATCCCATGAGAATCTTGACTGGAGAGGGAGCTTCGGCTACCACCATATCCTAGATTTGACCTACTAATCCTGCAAATCATATGAGAAAGATGAAGTCAAAAAAGGGCACAGGATCCAAGAAGGAAACAGAGATACATTTTTCAGGCATATACATGATAACAGACCTATCGCTGTAAGCATCCCCATATTGAGAAGTGCTTCCACCAAGATCATAATCCAAACGAGCACGTGAATGGCGCACTCCTGCCTCAGCATAGCGCGGAGGAACATCATCCTTGCATGCATAGTCAATGACAAACTTAATTTCGATAAAAGTTCCAAAAGCATGAAATTGAAAATCGCATTATACAGAAATATGTTCCAAAAGAGAGTTACCACTGCAGCATACGGACGTTTTGACCCAGATACAGAATCATATTCACGCCCTCGTCCCTCGCGGTAAGTTGGAGGTGGCCTTTCATACCTTTGGCTGTAAGTATCATCAACATAAGCTCTTCTTGCAGCAGTGCGAGATGTACCACCTCTTGGCAAATCAGGGTAACTGGATCCGCGAGGAGAATAGTCATCCCTATACGACGAGCGTCTATCCGGTGGACCTCTAGAATTATAGTCCATGGCAGCCCTGCTCCTAGCGGGAAGCTCCTCACGGTGACCGTAGTCCCTCTTCAAACCACTCTTGGGATAAACTGGAACTGAACAGAAAATGATTTGTCAACACTGCAAGAGTTGTTCACAGCTGAATGGAACTTACAACGATAAATACCAGGTGGTCTCCTGTCATAGGACCTCGGTAAGGGAGCTGGTGGTCTGCTTCTTGGAGGCATTGTCATAACTGGTCGTCTATCTCGAATACTAGCAGGCCTTTTGAAACCACGGTCGATTACAGGTGGCAGACGAGGTCCAGAGCCCCTTGTTCGGTTGAAGGGGATACTACGTGGAACTGGACGGCTCCATGGACTCCTAACACCTCGAATCGGCCCACGGCCAGGCCGAAAATCTCCGCGAGAAGGATGTTTACCTTTGCCTCTTTGGAGTGGTCTGGAAAGCCTAGCCCTAACTTTAGCCTGAAATAAGTAACCATTAAGCACTTGCTGCAAGAGGCATAACAACATAGAAAAACAAGATATCTTTAGGGAACAAAAACCTTAGTATCTCCTTCACCCAAATCCTCATTATTGATGCTTTTAGCACAATTAACCGCTGCATCATGGGTATCAAACGTGACAAATCCAAAATCCTTTCTCCTAGCAGATGGCATGTTGCGGGCTAGCTCGACTTTTTCAATTGCCCCATATTTTCTAAGAAGTTTCCGTATGTGATCCTCATCCCAAGAAGCAAGAAGACCATCCACAAACACAGTTTTAACCTGAACCAAGATTATAAGTAACGTCAGCAGAAAAAATAAAAAGAGTATTCATACCATGACCAAGTAAAATATAAATCAACTACCATAAAACATACAAATAGAAGTAACAACAATATATCAAAAAGAAAACAATTCCAGTTGTTCTAGCTTTTCAAAATGTTACCAGCACCATGATAGACCATAATTCAAGTGCACAATGATCTACAATATGATCTAAACCAACCAGGCATCGTGATCCTTTCAACCAAGCAGAAAAGCTCATCCGAGTATGTACCTGAGCCATGATTTCATCACCGGGGTCAATGAAGGAATCTGCAAAGGAAACCTTAGCAGGTCTATCCACTCCAAACATGACATCCCTCTTCTGTAGACGCTTAAAAGAATCCATAGCATCAGATCGTGAGGAGAATTCCAAGAAGGCAAAA
>CAIGRK010229527.1:0-10340 GCA_903798315.1 Fraxinus greggii
ATTATTAAGAGTAAACACATATTCTGACTGAGATTTGCTATCATCCTAGTCAAACTGAAAGATAGAATCAATGTATTCATTGAATTCTCAATTCAATTTCTCCATATAAAACCCCTATTTGACAGTCATTTTTTGTGTAGAATGAGATTTTGAATAGAAAAATTTTGGAGAATGTGTGGTTAAACAGTAATATTTTTTTGGTTTACGTGAATAATATTTTATTGTGAGAATATATGATTGAAAATGAGTATTAGAAAAAAAGATAGTTTTGAAAGAATGTTTATCCAATAGGGGCACAATTTTCTTAAGATTTATTTATGCAGATTGGGATGAATTAAGCAATCTTTTAAATCTATTTCTATAAATCAAACTACTTTTCTCATATTTTTCATGGTGAAACTCTTTGAGAGCCTTAATTTCACCGATGGAATCATAGGGAAGCCATTTCTTTTTAAAAAAATATGTCATCTATATAAGTATTAGGAATACGATAGTCTTCCCACTTTTCTTCTTGTAAACAGACAGTTCATCTTTGTTTTTCATAAAATGAAATTTTTTTATCTCATCAAAGTTGAAGATTCCAGATCTACTTCAATTCATATATGGATTGGTTAAGCTTGCATACATTATTAGCATATTTGAATTCAAAACACTTGGGGTTGTGTCAAAACACTCGGGTTGTATCATCTGTACTTTCCCATTAAGGAATACAATCTTGACATTCATTTGTAATATCTCATAGTCATGATATGCCGCTATTGCAAGTAAAATTCGAATGAACTTAAGCATGGCTACATGTGAAAATATTTATGAAAGTTAACTTCTTATCTTTGTTTATTTCCTTTTGCTACTAGCTCTGCTTTATATGTATGGACATTTCTATTTACGTTGACATTTTTTCTCATAAAACCATTTATAGACTTGGGTTTTATCCCTTGGGGTGGGATTGACCAAGGTCCAAACGTTGTTTACGTATATCGAGTTCATTTCCGATTCCATGACTTCTTGCTATATTTTTGAGTCAATACTCGACTTTGCTTCTACATAATTAGTAGATTCATCATTGTTGATTAGTAATGTCTAATTAGTAATCATGAATTCGTACCTTGTAGAAGGTTGAATGATCCACTAGGCTTACGTAGAGATGATGTGTCCTCATTAGGTGTGGGATAATACTCATATTCACCTACTTTGTCAACTATATCTGGGGATTTATGAACTTCTATGAATTCTAATTTGCCCACACTGTTTTTTCCTAGAATAAACTCTTTCTCTAGGAAGACGACATGTCTCAAGATAAATACTTTCTTCTCAATGGTATTATAAAATTAATATTCAATTGTCTCTCTTGAATATCCTACAAATATGCATTCATCGAACGTAGACTCCAGCTTATTCAATTTTGTATGCTTCACATAGGCTTCACAACCTAAACTTTTATATGAGAGAAGTTAGGCCTATTGCCTTTCCATAAGTCGCATGAATTTTTGTCAACTGAATTAAACGGGATAAGATTTTTGGACCTCAGAAATGATTTTTGGAGGCTCGCATGGCTCATCATGACGCACAATATCTAATAGTATGTGAGTCTTCATTTTAGATACACCATTGTGTTGTGGTGTATGCGACGTAGTCGACTGTAAGAGAATTTCATTCTTCTTTAAATATAATCTAAAAATTCACCTTAAAGATATTCTCCACATTAATCAGATCCTAGCGCAAAAATACTTTTATCTAATTGTTTATCTACTTCTAGCTTGAATTCATTAAACTTTTCAAGTGTTTCATGCTTGAATTTTATCAAGTATATATAATCATATCTAGAATGGTCATCAGTAAACATGATGCAATAAGAAAAACATCCTCTAATAGCAATGACATGGATCCATGTATGTTTAGGTTCAGTAATTGTGCAGCTTTTTCTCCTTTTTCAATAAAATGAGGTTAGGTCATCTTGTCTAGCGAACATGATTCGCATTTGTCAAATGATTTAAAATCATTTGACACCAAATATCCATCTCTATGTAATTTGGAAATTCATTTTTCATTTTTGTGACATAGTCTTCAATGCCTAAGATATGTATTATTTATGATATCACTTTTATGCCTTTTATTTTCTATACTCAAAATAGAAGATTCGATACTTAAAATATAAAAAACCATTTTATAATTTACCACAACTATAAAATATCTTATAAAGATAAAATGAATAAAAATTTTCCTTAATATTAATTGAAAAAACAACTTATGTCCAAACATTAGGTTCTCTATTATTAATTATACAAATGTCTCACATTTGTCAATTCATTTATTCTTAATATCATTATTCTAACTCTCCCTTTTGCATGTTACTCATTAGATTTTTGATCATATGTCAAACGACATGAATTATTATTTTGATCTAATCAAAATAATATAAACTCAAATTTCTCTTTTAATTTATCATTAATTTACCTAGATTGATTAATTCATATTATTTTCCCCGATTGACATCTATAAATATGTCAGACAATACACGTGACAAGAAATATCATGTAATTTGATAAAGCCAAACTTGTCCACTCATCGTTAAATCATAATCCTTTCGCCAATATGATTCGATCAATTACGAGATATGAAAATGTGTCAATCTCGATTAATCGATAATATCTTTTGTCTCGCTCTTAAGTCAATAATTGCCAAAACTTTTTTCAACTAATGAACTACCATTGGCCACCGATTTCTATATCAACTTAAGCGAATGAAATATATATCATAATCTCTTATTATTTAAAAGAAACGAATCTTTTGCTGAATATTCACAACCTTCATATGATTTTTAACATATATGAACGAGACAGGATCGACTTACACCACAAATGAGTTGAGCTAGTTCGGTTCGTCTCACAAATAGTTGAGCTGATTAGATTTGTGTCTGAGGCTCATCGCCTAAGTAAATGAGTTGGCTCACACGAGCTTGTTAGTTCAACTAGGTATCTTCATCGCAACTTTTGCAACCAAGCATGCTGCATATTATGGCATCATGTATCAGCACGGTGCCATCAAATCGGTGCATTTTTTTGAATTTGGTGGTCTATAAATGGGTAGGTGGTAAATCATTTTCTTGACATTTCAATATTCTCTACAATTTTGATAATATACTACCCTCATCCTTTTAGTAGTATAATTTTGCAACAATTATACATTTGTTCATTCGTTTCCAAAGATTTCTTCAATTCCAACTTTCCTTGCACTAATTGTTTTTATAGTTTTAGTTTTTGTTCTTAAATTTTCTATAAAGTTAGTTAGGGATTACATTGGATTCATGAACCTCAATATGATGTTGGTTTAAGTACTCCTGCGCAGGGGATTTTCCTAATTTAGAAAATGCCAGTATACAAAATCGATTGATCCTGATGACGATTTGGAAGAAATTGTCTCTAGAAAGAGACTCGAGAAGGCAAAAGTTTGTTAGCCTACTTCTGAATATTGGAAACTGTGGAGAAAACGGCACAATGATGATGTTAACTGGAATTCTGATTTGATTATTGTGTTGGGCAGGTTAGAGATGACAAAAAACCCGACAAATCCGATACCCGCGGTCCCCGCTCCAAACGGGGCGGGGATAGGTAACGAGCGCCCCACCCCGCTCCGCTTATTTTTTTTTAGAATTCGATACTTTAAATGGAATTCAATACTTTAAATGAAAAATTTCACAAAATTTCATTAGTTTTAATAAAAAAATGGCAACTAATATTATCTAAAAAATATGAAAAACAATAAAAACCTTAGTTTATCAAATATATTTGAATAATTTAACTTTAAAAATAAATAAAGATTAAAAAATATATTATTGTCTTAGTCTAATGAATGGAGGTAATTAAATGAATTATTAAAAAATAAAACATAAAAATTAAATGGGGCAACAGCCTCGCCCCACCCCTCCTTAAATGGTAACGGGACGAAGGATTGCCGACGGGGTGGGCGACATTGCCCCGATCCCGCCCCTAGGGCCTGTCTTGTTAATGCTGATGGGCTGGACCTTTGGTTATTACTTGGATTATTTGGTGTCTTTTGCTATCATTCGGTTATAAGCTTGTTTTTACCTGATGCATTTTTACTTAATGGCTGAGATGTCTCCAAGTGTCGCCCCATGAACCATTAGATTGATTGACCTTCTGGAGACTTCTCCTATACACTTTAGTGTTTGCGTTTGATGGATGATTCATTTTCTCATACTCTCTCAAACTCTTCGTGTTCTCATCTTCTCCGTTCTCTGCACTCTGAAATTAGAAAGCCATTTTGTAGCCTCTTATATAGATCTTGAGTGATTTGTAAAGGGCTATTGTTGTGTCCTTGAGTGGATTTCTGTTTCGATCAGTTTGAGGGCTTTCACTTTTGATGTAATCTTGGGTGATTTCGTCTGAATGTCTTGGTGAAACTCTGAATGATTTCTTGGTTCCGATTAATACGATGATTTCTTCTGATTGACAGAAGCTCAAAATGGGATTAGGAACTTCGGTTATGAACCTATTGCCTTAGGGCAAAAATCTTGTGTTCTTTCACTTGTTTTTCTGTCCATTTTGTGAATTATTGTTTCTGGTTTTGTTGTTGAAAGTGGATGATAAATTTGAACTTAACCGTTACAGTGGTATCAGAGCGTTCATACGGTGGTTCTTGGCCCTGATCTGAGCAGATCTTAAAGTTTGACCCCTGATTCAGTTTGTTCATTTTATTTCCTGAAACCCTAATAAAAGGATTTGGTGTTTTTGTTCCGGTTTTACACTTATTATACAAATTTGTTGCTTATACTTTAAAGTTTCTGACAAAACATTTTTAAAACTCGGGTCTGAGACTTTCTTAGCAATTCCTTTGTCCAAAAACCCTAAAAGTTGTGTGGAATCTGAGGATTGTCTTGATTTCGAGTCAAGGACCTTGATACAAAGCTTCTGTACGTGTTCTTTAATTTTGTATATTGCAAACTGTGATAATTTCATACTTGCTCTTCTGTTTTAAGATGTGTTCTGTGACTGTCTTACCTGGATTTAACTCTGTGAAATTCTGAATATTGTTTATATAACTCTGCAGTCTCTGTATAATTCAGTTTTGTCTCTTTAATGTTGATATCTTTAGTGTTAATACCTGGATTATTACTTGTTGTATATATCTCTGGTGTGCTCTGCCTGATCTGCATACATTAATTCTTCATTCAAATTTTTTGATTATGCCTTCTTCAAAATTTGAATTGGAAGTTTTTAATGGTAATTGAGACTTTAGTCTCTGGCGCTAGAAAATGAAAGCTCTTTTACTTCAACAAAAATGTGCAAAAGCCATTGATGAGTGATGACCAACTGATCTTGAATCAAGTAAAAGAATTGAACAAGATGAAGCATGGAGTTCTATATTTCTGCATTTGTCTGACAATGTGCTAAGAGAAGTTGGAGAAACAAAGATTGCTATTGAACTGTGGGTGCTTTTGGAAAAGATAACATTGAAAAACTCAGTTTTTGTGATTATTGCATTCTATGAAAGCATAACAGATTACTATTTTTGCCTAGAATGTATAAATCTATGTCAATACTTGAATACTTGCATGCTGATCTTTGGGGACTAGCTTCTATGCCTACTCATACTAGTTTTAAATGTTTCTTGTTGGTCATTGATGATTTTTCTAGAAAAAAATTGGATTTTTCTTTTAAAATCTAAGTCTGATACTTTTGTTGCTTTTCAAGATTGAAGAATTTTGATTGAAAACCAAACTTATATTAAAGTGTTAAGAACCGATAATGGCCTTGAATTTGACAATTATGAGTTTGATGAGTTGTGCAAACAACATGGTATATTGAGACACAGAACTGTGACACACACTCCACAACAGGATGACTTGACTGAAAGATTGAATAGAACTATGCTTGAAAAAGTTAGATGCATGCTTTTAAGTTCTAGTCTTCTCAAGCTATTTTGGGAAAACCTACAAAAACTTCTAGTTTTCTTATTAATAGAAGTCCTGCTAGTGCTATACATTTTAAAACTCCTGAAGAAATGTGGAATGAAAAACCTCTTGACTTTAGTAATTTAAGAGTCTTTGGGTGTGCAGTCTTTGCACATCAATCTGAAGAAAAATTGGATCCAAGAACACTTAAGTGTGTATTCTTGGGTTATAGTGTAAAAGGGTATAGGCTATGGGTAAGGGAAACCAAATGATATAAGATAATTATAAGCAGAAATGTTGTGTTTAATGAAAATGATCTATAACTTGTTTGAAAAAAGGTAATAACAATGAACCTTTAAATCAGACTGAGAGTGTAGAGAGAGAGAGATAGAAATTGAGGCAAAGCAAGTTGACAATCAACCTCAGGATGTTCAGACCGGAGATGATGATGTTGAAACTCATAGTAATGAAGAGTTTGAACAATCTGAAGTTAATTTGGAAACAAATCAATTTTTAGATGATTATCAACTTACTCGAGATAGACAAAGAAGACAAGTGAGACCGTATGTGAGGTTTAATGATGAAGCGTCTTTGCTTACTGTTAAAGGGTTCATTGAAAGTGAACCTGAATCTTTTGAAGATGCTATGAGTAGCAAAGATTCCAAGCATTGGTTTGAAGCAATGCAAGATGAAATGTAATCTATTAAAAAGAACAAAACATGGATTTTGAATAAAAGAACTGAGGGGAAATAGTTGTTGATTATAAACGGATCTTTAAGATAAAAAGGGAAACAAAATGAGAATGACATTAGATACAAAACTAAACTTATGGCTAAAGCTTTACTCAATAGGAGGGAATAGATTTCAATGAAATCTTTTCTCCACTTGTAAAATTTACAATTGTTAGAGTAATATTAACCTTAGCAGCCCAGTTAGCTTTGATCAGTTGGATGTTAAAATTGCCTTTCTAAATGGAGATCTTGATGAAACTATTTACATGGAACTACCAAAAGGTTTTGAAGTAAACAAAAATTCAGACTTAATATGCCTTCTTAAAAAGTCCTTATATGGTTTAAAACAAGTTCCAAGACAATGGTACAAGATGTTTGATACTTTTTGCTTGTGGTTTTAAAAGGAGTAATTTTGATACATGTCTTTATTGCAAACGAAGTGGTGGTGAAAATCCACTCTATCTTCTTCTTTATATTGATAATATGCTATTGACATAAAAGAAATAGAGCTAATTAAAAACAAATTTGAATTTGNAAGATGTTTGATACTTTTTGCTTGTGGTTTTAAAAGGAGTAATTTTGATACATGTCTTTATTTCAAACGAAGTGGTGGTGAAAATCCACTCTATCTTCTTCTTTATATTGATAATATGCTATTGACATAAAAGAAATAGAGCTAATTAAAAACAAATTTGAATTTGAATTTAAAATAAAGGACTTAGGTCCTATCAGAAAAATTTTCGAATTGTTGAAAAAGTTTTCTTTATTTGATGCTAAAAGTGTGAGTTTACCTTTAGCAAATCATTTTAAACTTTCAAATAATCAATGTCCCAAATCTGAAGATGAGTTCAAAAGAATGGCAAAAATCCTTATTCTAATTCAGTTGGATCTGTTATAACATCTAATGGCTTGTTCTAGACCTGATTTGGCATTCTCAATAAGTGTATTGAGTAGATACATGTCAAATCCAGGTGAAACTCATTGGGAAACTATGAAATGACTTTTTAGATACATTAAGGGAACTTGTGACTTGTGAATTCATTATAAGAAACAATCTGAAAGTGTTATCTTGAGTGGTTATACTGATTCTGACTATGTAGGTGATAGAGACAATAGGAAATCTACTTCTGCCTATATGTATATTTTTTGTAATTCTTGCATAACTTGAAAATCACAACTACAAAAAATTGTTGCAATATCTTCAACTGAAAATTAATATATACTGCAATAGATGCTATAAAAGAGAGAATTTGCTGAAAGGACTCTTAAATGAATTTTGTTTTGTTAAAGACGTTGTCTTGTATTTCTGATAGCCAATTTGCCATCCATTTGAGTAGAAATCCTATTTTACTTAATAGATCAAAATGTGTTGACGTGAAATTCATTTTATTAGATATGTTATCTCACAAGGTGTTGTAAAACTTGAAAAATTTTCTACTTATTTTATTCCTGTTGATGTTGGTACCAAAGTGCTGCCTTTAAATAAATTTTTGGACTGTTTAAACTAGCTGAACAGTAACACTTGCTGATTTGTGTATCAGGAATAAGAGAAAATGATGCCATGATGGAGAAATCACTATAGATGAAATTGGGATCATTGTACCAAGGTGGAGATTGTGGAGAAAATGGCAAAATGATGATGCTTACTAGAATGCTGATTTGATTATTGTGTTGGGCCAGTCTGATGGGTTGGACCTTTGGTTATTAATTGGATTATTTGGTAGCTTCTGTTGTTATTCGGTTATAAGTATATTTTTACCTAATGTGTTTTTACTTAATGGCTGAGATGTCGCCAAGTGTTGCCCCCATGAACCGTTGGATTGGTTGACCTTCTGGAGACTTCTCATAAACACACTTTAGGGTTTGAGTTTGATGGATGATTCATTCTCTCATACTCTCTCGAACTCTATGTGTTTTCATCTTATCCGTTCTTCTACACTATGAAATTAGAAAGTCATTTTGATCTATAATACTTGTAGCCTCTTGTATAGATCTTGAGTGATTTGTAAAGTGCTATTGCTGTGTCCTTGAGTGGATTTTCGTTTCAATCAGTTTGAGGGCTTTCACTTTTGATGCAATGTTGGGTGATTTTCTCTAAGTGCCTTGGTGTAATTCTGAACGGTTTCTTGATTCTTGTTAATATAGTGATTTCTTTCGGTCGGCTGAAACTCAAAAGGGAATTAAGAACTCTGGTTCTGAACCTCTTACCTAAATGCGAAAATCTTGTGTTCTTTTACTTGTTTTTCTGTCGATTTTGTGCATTATTATTTCTAGCTTTGTTGTTGAAAGTGGCTGATAAATTTGAACTTAAACATTACAGAAACACTTCATAAAAAAAAAAGCAGTTGAGAATGGAGGGCATGTTAAGAAAGCATATTGTAGTTATTGTGGGATGGACTTCACTTGAAAACCAAAAGTTGACACTATAATGTACAACAAGCATTATGAAAACTCCTTGTTCATAATGGGTCTATCAACAATAGGCAAACTCAACTTTAATTTGGTTCACGCAAAGAAGGACTTTTTGGAAAAATTATTGTAAAGTGGGTATCATCTAGAAAAAACGCGGAAGACATGGTAATGTTTGTAACCGGTGTCGAGTTGCCCCTATCCATAGTAAAAAGCATGTGCTTGATGAAATTTGTACAAATATGTCTTCCATCGAGATAGAAACCTACTAGTAGAGATATGCTTTGTAATGATGCTATAAATTTAAAGATACGTATAAAGCAAAAACTATTTAGGATTTTAAGAAATTAAAGCGGTGTCATTTTATTTACTTTTGATCTGTGGTATGAAAAAAATTCATAAAGGAGTATTTATGCCATAACCCATTACATTGATAAGTTTAGGTCATGCATAGAAAACCATTGCATATAATGTCATTGAATTAACAAATAATGTACAAATTATTTTCAATGTTTCAATGGGCGTACTTAAAGAATCTTGTTAGGAAGATGAAGTCCGTAGTTTCACTTTCGATAATGCTAATGTTAACACTAATGTTATCGAAAATTTGATCAATCCTCCACTGCCACATCATCCCTAGCGAGGAAACGATATCATATTCATATTGATGACGTATATGATGTTACAACTGATGTGTTGATACGAAGAGAAAAGAGGCACACTTTAGTGTTTCAAGGTGCCATGTGGATTTGAGTAATAATTAATCTCGTCCCCCCTCGAGTTTTCACCTTGCTGAATAATCAAGAAGCGTGTGAACTCTACTCTATGCATATCGACACCAGATCCATTGAGAGTGGGGGTGCCTACCATATTCGATGATTACACTCATGAGCATCATAATAGACAAACACGACTTGACACATACACTTCGATCAATAGTTGTAGGCGATGATGTGGCCCAATCATCGATGAACCACGAGGCAATAACAATCATATGATGAGTAGTTGAATTTTAGACTGTCGTTATTCACATGACGAGGTGAGGTCAATAGACAACTATCACTCTATGTTCATACAGAGATTTTCTAAATCACCCAAAATGGATTTCCTCCCCTCCCTTCAACTTAATTTGATTCCTGCCGCATTTTCCTCTGAAATAGTTGTATGTCAAATCTCGGTAGTAACCTTGACGTGAAGGTTGTTCTGATTGCTCCGATCACAGTAAGCTACCTGCAAAATGAGGTCGGGGCTTTTCTCTCCCGTTGTACCTCCGGCATGAGAATCAGTAG
>CAIGRK010229591.1:0-18583 GCA_903798315.1 Fraxinus greggii
TTAATTCATCCTTCATTCACTTATATGATTTTGAACAACAAATTTACAACAATTTGTAATTATCATTCAGTAGTGCATGTTAGCGCTAAAGGTTTGTATTTCTGTGCTTGTTATTAAGGATTTTTGCTGCTACATTAGTGCGTGTAAGTTGTCTATCAGAGTGTATGTGCCATGTTGATTTCTATTTCTGAATATTGTTTCTTGAAGCCATTGTTTCTGATGTGAACTTATATTAATCGAGGGTTGGGTTTATATTTCTTTGGATTTGCCATGCCGGTGTTTGTTTTGTCAACTTTTTTGGTTTCTTTGACAAGATTATTAGGTGGCGCGTAATTTTGAACATCTTCTGCATGATGTGCTTCTGGTTTGTGTACGGACGCATTCTGTGAATCTGTTAGCTTTTTAATGTGGTAGTGCATTCAAAGTGTTAGGCCGACAACTCCTGCAAGACATTCCATTTCGCTCCTTCATTTTCACTTGCATAAAAACTTTACATTGGTTTCCATTTAACATGAGATTTAAACATTGTGTTCCATTTGTCATCATCACGGTCACACAACAAGAGTCGCAACAAATATCCTTGCTGAAAAAATAGTCACAAAAGTGTTCACAACATATTACTAAGAGTCACACGAGTTGACAAAAGCGTTCACAACATATTACTAAGAGTCACACGAGTTGACAACTTTCAATAACCACAAATTCAAAAGGTAACCTCGAATATATGCACTTACCAAAATTTTCCCACCCTTTAGTCTTTTTTGCCCTTTTGTGTTGCTTTGGCATGTAGTGATGGGGTATAATATTCATTTGTTTGGACAAAGAAAGCATTTAAAGTAATGACAAGAGAGGGTACATTATTTGCATCATTTTAGTGGTCTGTCCATTCATGTCCAACTTGTATGGACTCTTTCGATATCAATAAAATTTGAGGGTCCCATCTAGTAAAGAGATTGACAAGACCATCCATGATTGAGGATTAAAGGCGACAAATAAACGTACACTTATCTCGACTCATTCGGTATCAATTTGTAACGACAATTGAAGAAGACAAACTTCACACTATTTATATAGGCGATTCAATTATTGTTGCTACAACTTCTCATCTTTGAATGTCATACATATTTCGTAAAGGTTAAAATTCTATACCCTTCTGTTATTTCGAAAGTAACTGCTTCAGTTTCAGCCGCTGAAATTTTCGATATTCTCGACATTTTTAATTATTTTCAATATCATGATTTTGACAACAAACTCCTTATCGAGCTTGATTCACATAACCCATTAGATCCCCTCCACATCACACACAATTGAAGAGAGAACTTATACTATAAGAAATTTTACTATCTTAGGACCATTATAATTATAGTCATCGTTCACTGAAATTTCAATCGGTACAACAAAAAAAAAAAGAGTAAAGAATTCCTTTTCTACTGGTGTGGTTGACTTATTTCCATTGGCTCCAAAAAAAGTTGTTCTAAAGGGGAAGAAAAATGCACAAGTAAAATCATTGCTCCACACAAAAGTCTGCCTATTATTTTGTTATATTCTAAAGCTTAGTGGAGGTAGTTGGAGTAGATGGTGGGTGTCTTTTTATTTCCACATCCATAAGTGAAATCCCTTGTAAATTGACCCTCATAGGTTATTAAAAGAGCATTAAGTTTAGAAAGATTAGAAAATTATTTGTGGATGTGGTTTCATTATGTAAATTGTGTCTTTTCATTTTTGGAAAGTTGTGTTAGTCCTCTCTATGTAATGACTTGTTATGGGGTTAAAGTGGATTCCCAAATAGTGATAAGACTATCCATCTATTGATCTTTGTTTTCTATTGCTCTTTTCAGGATTCAATAATGGTTATATTAACATTTATAACTAGGGGTATATAATTGTCGGATCTAGATGAGTTCAGACGCCTATCATGGTTTGTAAGAAAAAATAGGACGGACATAGTCGTTGAGGGAAATTATACATTGTTTTTTTCTTTTTAATTATGCTTTCCAAGCTAACTTATTAATTGATATAACCTTCTTGACTTCTTAAATAAAAAGTCATTTCAGAGATATGGACAATGTAACAAAAAACAAGACTTTCATAAATTCATAATCAATATACTCTATAATTAGTCTATATAGATATTATTGTGAGAAAAGTAGAGTTGGTGCAAGAAGCATTGAACAAGATTTTCCTAACAAATCTACTCTATAAATTAGACATTTTAATCGCAATCAAATAAATCATACTGGAATCGAAGGTTCTGGTTTGGTTCCAAAAAGAAAATCGAAATCAATCAGGTCCTGGACGACACTTTGTTCTTGAACTGGAACAGTAGATACCCGATTTTCTGAAACCAAATTTATCATTTATTATAATTCTTTTTCTAATTTATTCATTCGACGCATGGCCCTATCAACAAGTAGCAAGTAGTAAGTTTGCAATGCCCGAGTGGTAAGTACCATAATCAATCAGATTCATTCTTTTGAATAATTGAGTCACATCACTCATACATATCATTTTTGTTTTTTTAATGAAAATGTTGTATATAACTGAATCAAAAACCGGAATTGGTAGTTTGAATTCTAGTTCGGTTTTCATAATTACGTGGATTCAAATAGTTTCACTTACGAAATATATGAAATGTCGTGAGTAATTTAGAATATTGAAATATCTTGATTGATTCACTTGGAACTTCTTGGACTTGTATGTCATTCTATATCTGGACGGTTAAAAAAATTTTATTTGATTTAAACGAAACCTTGTGAAGATACAACCTTTGACGTTTTGGAAAGGTTCAAATCTCGAAGATGTGACCTAGGCTTTAAAGAGACCAAATTGGATTTGAGATGAACACCTTATCAAGATATAGATCAAACGGCTATTATTGTTCCTTGCGAAATGCTGTGTTAATTATAAGTCATGTCATTGAATTTCCCAAAGCATTTGAGAAAATAAATTAAAAAGAAAAAAACAAAAACTATAAAACGTGAATTATGCTAATGGCTGATGAGAATCCACGTAATTAAATTATCAAAGAGTTGTCACACGAATTATCAAATGAAAATGACTTAAAATAAGTGGGCGCCCAACAATTTGCCAGTGACAAATTTCTATTTCATGTACAACTTTATCTTGATCTTGTTGGAAAATATATTTTAGTCTCGATATTTTTTCATAATGTATTTTTATTACTTCATTGATAGTTATCTCTTTGAAGTAGGGACGGATTTAGAGTGGACAGGGCCGACAGCCTGGTCCAGTCCTCAATCCATTAATTTTTTTTTCTTTTTTTAGTGTAAAATGAAAAATGATTTCTTTCAAAACAATATTCTTTTATATAAATTTATTTTTTCTACATAGTCTTGTAACCTAATCCTAAATCCATCTCTACTTAGAAGCTTGAATATAATAAATAACCTACAATCACAATGATTGTATAACTTTTGTGTGCTCTCTGCGTTTTGAACACGTTATACTGAGAAGAAAGCGTTACTTTTATGTACAATAATTTTACGTCAACACAAAATATGTCCAACCACCTATATCATCGTTCACTCGCTTCAATTTTCGAAATAGGTCACTATAAACTTGTTTATCTTAATTCCAATATGAAATAGAAATTTTGCTTTAGACAAATACGACTGACGCTTGGTTAGGGCTGGACAAAAATTTCAAATTGGACCGGATCGAATCGAATCGAACCGAACAGTTCTTCATAAGTTAAATATCCGAACGGGTAATTGAATCGAGAACCAATGAATTTGGATAACCGAATAAGAACCAAATCTAAATAATTTTTTTAAATTTTTTATATTGAATTAATTAAATTGTTTTAATTTTTTCTAAACAAATTAGCAAATTAACTAATTTAGTTATTAATGCTTCAACTCTCAAGTCAAGTCCATGTCTAGCTCGTCCATCCCAACCCAATTTCTAAATTCAATTTTTTGTTTTAATTTTTTGGCTCAATTATTAGTTTCATTGTTAGCTCAAAATCTAGGCCGCCATTTTAAGTTCTTATCATTCCCTTTCTAATTTCATACTTTCATTCAATATTTTTGATCATTTCCTTCTTGATTGATGAAATTTAAATGTTGTACTGAAAGGGAAAAGATTGTATGCAAAAAACTTGTTATTTTTTATGTTCCTACTAGATGGAATTCAACATTCCTAATGTTGGATAGTGCATTGAATTTTGAAAAAACTTTCGAAGAATGGAGGAAGAGGATTGATTTTATTGTAAATATTTTGATGAGAATGAAGGAGGAAAAGAGAAGGAGGGGCCACTTACAAGTTATGATTGGGAGAAAGCTAGAAAATTTGCCAAGTTTCTAAGAACCTTTTATGATGTCACATTGAAGTTTAGTGCTTTATTGAGTGTTACTTCCAATNAATGTTAGATAGTGCATTTAATTTGTAAAAGTTGTGAATGAACATGTTATTAATTTTATTTATGTAGTATTACGGTAAATGTTAAAAAATTTAATTATGGTACGAAACCGAACAGAACCGAACACGAACAGTTTCATAATTATATTTGGACCCAACTGTTCCATTTATTAAATACCCAAAAATTTTGGTTCGGTTCGATTATAAAGAAAACCGAATCAAATGGATCACGTGTAGCCCTACACTTGGTCATTTTCAAGTCCCATTATTGTAGTGTGGAATCAAGAATATGTGAACGTCCATGCGTTAGGGAATCTTTATGATAGTTTTGGATAAATACAACATGAATTCACTATTATGGTACTTGCAACTTGAATTAATTAATTAATGTAACATTAACAAAATCTAGAAACATTAAAAATAATATAAAATTTCTATGTAGTATTAATTAATTTACTCAAGCCTACAATCTCTTCAATCCTAAGCGGCTATGAGATAAAATGAAGAGAAAATTGTAGTGGATGTCCTTAACTTATGTGTTTTGTGCAAATGGATCCACGACCTTTAAATCTAAATAGACATATCGTGGACTTTTATATTTGTAGCTCTTGACAATAGTTTTTTTTCCAAATTAGAAATTGCAGTGCCGTCTTTATCCACTCTTCCAACTTTTCACCGATGCTGCATTTCATGTAAGCATTTCAAAAGGAGAAGGGTTTCCTTTTGCGACGTGAGATCATTGCAAATTTCGTATTTAACACTTCAATTTCAAAAAAGAGAAGAAAATATAGCCGATTTAGTCCCTTTCAAGGGAGTCGAAGTTTTGTTTGAAAATGAAACCAGTGAAAGTTTATTCAACTTGAAATTTATATATAACGCTTTCATGTCCGGCAATGTACGAGCAGAGATGCATTCTAGGTTGTTGGGGAATTCATTCACAATAGTCAAAGGAGACATGCTTTTGCTCTTGCTAAAAGTGTGCACATTCCACTTAAAAATGCTCATTTAACGTTTGCAATCTTTTTGCAAGGACCACTAATGTAAAAGGTTGAAGATAACGTTACCAATATTTGAAGATTGGAGGACGCATTCACACGACAATGCAAAGGATAAGTGCCCTCTTGCAATTTTCCCAAAACATATAACTAGGTACCAAATATCATTGAATATTTATTTTTTCATAGATAAAATAAATTTAACAATCATGCTACGTATACAACTTGTCTTACGTTAATTTTTACATTCTTTCACATGCCACTATCACGGCATTTAATTTCCTCAACGTATTTTTACATTACTGTCCAAATTCTGCCACATGTGGGGACAATGTTATGGAAAATATACAAAATAATGTAAATCTAGCAAAATTCTAAATTTAATACGTAAATCTTATGAAAATGACATGTATTTAAGTGTAAAGCATGATAGGCAGGTAGGATTCCACGTCATACGGTTTGTCTTGTTTCACATTTGTGATTAGTTAGGATATGATCATGTTAGGGCCTGCTGGGGAGTTTCAATTTTGCTATACGTACATTAAATTTGACATTGTTGTGAGATGATAACTTTTTATATATTGATTTTAACAATACTTTAAACAATCGATACATAGATTTTGACACACCTTGTAATGTCAAACTTATTGTATACATAGAGTGTACAAGTAGTTTAATTCTGAGAGTTTTGGGGATACCGGATAGATATGGAAACGGACACGATGGTCCTACTGCAAAGGATTATCGATAGATGGGACAAGAATTAAAATATCTTATATTTTCATTCTATTTACTTAGTTATTTTAAATATTAAAGCTAGAGTCTACATCCCTACATAAATGCGTGGAGCAATGAAAGATCGAACATTTTGTCGTCCCTAATCATCCAAAATCTTTTAAAATAAATTTTGAAATGCAGAATTTAAGCTAATAAATCAAATATAAACTGGGTTGTTACACTTCGGATTTCCTAAAATGAATTGCACAAGAAATTAAAAAATGGAAAATTATTAAAATCATGAATTGAAAATATAAAATAATATTTTCAATGTAATTTTGTTGCTTAATTAAAGTAGGAGCAATGCTAGCCGGCATTTAGATAATTTTGTTTATTTGTATCAAGAATTGATACCACGTACACGAGGAAATGTGATGCAAATTATATTAATTTTCATTGATGCCAATTAAATTACATGAACGGCCTAAGACTCGTCTAGTTAAACTCTTGTTCACAAAAGTGACACAATTTAAGATAATATATTGACATGTTAGATAATATTACTTGACATAAATTGTATGTGAACTATAATGTAAATTTTCTTATTTCATATTCATTCTTTCTCGTTTAACGATAAAACTATCAATTATTTAAATATAAATTACAATTCAATTAAGAAATTAGTAAAAAAATTGAAATTGAATCAAATTTTGGTTCTGCAGTTAAAATCGAGAATCAAACTAGAACAATTCGATTCTTGATTCAAAACCCATGATCAAATTGATTTTGGTTCACTATGGTCTAAGCGAGTACGGGTAAATTCTCATTTCAACTTTGCATGATACAGGGCCAAGTGTTTGATACTGTATGGTTTTGCTACTTCTCTCTATAGAATTTGGACAAATTGGCGTCGATTACAATTGAAGCCTTTATTTTTTAAATAAGTTTTAAATTTTATGTACCAACCATGGTCGAAATTACATAGAAAGTACGTTGTGAATAGCAAAATCATACATATCTAAAAGTCTTGTCCTTATCAAGCAAAGTATCAAGGAAGCAATTGCACCTATCAATCTCACACCATTACTTATCTAATTAGACCCGATAAGCCCATTTATTAAAAAGTACAAAAATAATCCAAATAGGCGTTTTAGAGCCCCCCATCATGTGTAGTTTTCCCATTTCCTATATATACACACACCCCCACACCTTCTCTGTATGTGCGTTAATGAATCTATAGATACGTATAGATACAGGCGCGTTTTGATCGAAAGAAAGCCCTAGATTTCAGTCTCAGTTTTGGAATAATTTTTTATTGTGTTAAATTTTCAGATTGAGGTTTGGCAGTGGTGGTGCCGTGGCGGTGGTGGTGGAAGTGTGAAGAGTACAGTGGTTGCTGTATGTCAGTAGATTGCGACTCGCATTGCGGTGGATTGGGCGAGATTGCTAATCAGTTACAATGGCCACAACTGCGAAAAAGGCGACGCCTACTAATGTTTGTTGCGCTGCCGATGGTGGAAAATCGGCGGCTGCCGTTGCCGGTGTCCGCCGTGAGGCGGCCTCTGCCTCTGCTGTTGATTGGAGTGTTCCGTCTGCGACTGCCGAAGATCAGCAGGACAAGAAAGCTGCTGCCATGACGTCTGTGATCCGACCCGAGCTTTCATCTAACGCCGCTACTAAAGGTAATCTTTTCTCATTATCATCATCCTAAAAAAAATATAGGATATATATACATAATAAATGTCTATATTGTTTCAGTTGACAAATAATTGTATGCATGCACTATACATTTATTTGATTTCACATCTTGAATTCTTGATTGTGGTCCAGTTCAAATGATTCATCTCTCTGCCCCTTCTACATGTCTCATATGATTCATTAGCGTTTTATTCGTACATTGTTCTTGTTTTTGCTAATGAATGATTAAATTTGATTGCACGTGTCTGTGAATAGAAACGAAATGAATTAATTAGATAATTTATGTTTTATTAACTAATCTATCTGTCAGTTTCTGTCTCCAGAAGTTGCCAGCCTTTTACACGATTGTATCAAATTCAGGAGAAAAAAGAGGGTATACGAGAGGGCAAGAAAGTTGGCCTTATTTAAAAGAAATATATTGGGTCATTCAGAATTTTTATCCTTAAAAATGTGAATTTTCAATGAATGATAAATAAGTGAGAACAGTGAGCGTTTCCTATGATTGGTAGATTGAAATCGGAGTACGTCAGCGGTCTTATAATGTTTCAAGCGTTAGTGTTTTACAGCTAAAGTCGACATATAAAGTGAAAGTGACTTCTATGGCATAGCTTGGAGTCCACTCTGAAGTATGGATACTATATTGGTTAGTTATTTTAATGCTCCAACTCCATCAGAATGCGGACAATTGCTTACATTTCTACTTAAAAAGAAGTTTTGATAATTGAATAAGAAAATATAGGCATGTTTATGGTGTATAACTTACCATTCTTAAAATGCATATTTTTGGAAATTATGGAGTTGAAAAGGTTTGTCCTCTTATCATTGAATCACATCATCCAACTAATGTTTGATCTTTGAGATTACATGATCCAGTGAATTTTATTTTTTTATAACAAATCCAACGTAGTTTATTATTAAATAATTGGAAAATATTTCTTTAGCTTTATATCTAATGTTGGCTCATCATTGATTGAGTTCTTTTTTTCTTTTTGCTTTTTGTTTGGCATTGTTAAATAAGTGGAAAGCACAGTTGGTTCTGTAATTGGCTTTGTTGTGTGGATGCAGTTATATTGGCATGATTGGGTGAGCAGGCTTATTTGGGCTTATAAACATACTTTTTCTCAAGCTTATAAGCCCACCTAAACATGCTCTGGCATATAATTAACTAGCCTTTTAACTACCGAAAGCACATTTAAATGTCTCGACGTGAATAACTTATTTGCTAGCAGGATGGTGACATTTCTGTTGAGACTCTTGGTGATGGATTGGGTTTATTATATATTTCTGGAATGGTTTTATTTGCAATAACGTGTGGCAACGTGTATTTTTTGCATCACATGTTTAAGTCAAATTCCATTTGCTACCAACTTTGTTAAATGTTTGCATCTGTGTATAATGCTTGGCTATTTACGGACATGAAGTATGATACTTATTTTGTTTATTTTATGACTGAACGTTAGAGCAGGAGAATTTCAATGTTGGTCAAGTCATTCCTCTAAACTGAGTTTGCAGCCAGTTGGTTAATTAGTGCCTTGATTTTTTAGGGATCCAGGTCTTGCCTAGGGCTCAAACTGTTCATCCTTTGGATCCTTTATCTGCTGCTGAAATCTCTGTGGCCGTGGCAACTGTCAGGGCAGCTGGTGCCACCCCTGAGGTTCACTCTTCAGTCTCTTATCTCATAATGACTCATCCCTTATGATATTTATTTAGCGATCAGATATATGTTGTTGAATTTTGCCTCAATTACTGAACATCTGAACCTTTTCTCTTATTTTTAGGTGAGAGACGGCATGCGTTTTATCGAAGTGGTTCTACTTGAACCAGATAAACATGTGGTTGCACTGGCAGATGCTTATTTCTTTTCCCCTTTCCAACCATCTCTGTTGCCTAGAACCAAAGGAGGACTGGCAATTCCTAGCAAGCTTCCTCCAAGGCGGGCCAGACTAGTTGTCTACAATAAAAAATCAAATGAGACAAGTATATGGATTGTTGAACTAACTGAAGTACATGCAACAACTCGAGGTGGACATCACAGGGGAAGAGTTATCTCATCCACAGTTGTTTTGGATGTTCAGCCGCCTATGGTATATACCCTTATTTTGCTTGGGTTTTTCTGTTCCTTGAGCACATCTTTTCTTAGGAATTCATACTTTTTAACTATTACTAAATGTTATTAATTTGTGTCCTAGAAAATTAAATATTTGGTTAATATTAGTCTTTTTGGGTACTCTGGTTACATAAAGTTGATGCTTTCTTAGATAATTTTAATATGATATTGGCATTTCAATTCTTTAGGCACTGTGCATCTTGTTGAATAATGGCTATTTTTGGGTGTACATGCACCCCATAAAACTAGGATGTATTACATACTTGTTTTTGTTTGATATTTCAGGCTTATCACAATAGTTGCTCCATATGCTGTTGCCCATTTTTGGAGCACCAGTTTAAAGATATCGAAAGCCAATTACAGATCTATAATCCCCTCTATTTGAATTGGAAATATATGCCCCTCTATATAGTTACTTTGAATCTGTGGAAGGTAGCATGGGAACAAATGATAGTGTATAATTTCTATTCTGTTGATGTATTCTAATTAATTTGATAATGGGGTTCTCGTACTCAATCGGGACTGAAAGGCTTAAATAGTGACACGCGTTATGGGATGTACCAATGGAGGGAGTATTGTTTTTAGCTAGTGACTTATGCACCATGTGATCTTTTATTAGTTTTGGATCATTGGAATCTTGTACCATTTTTTGATGGTGTCGTGCGATATATGTATGCACATTGTGAGCAAATTTGGTAATGAAACCTGGATTAACAGATGGGTAAATAAAATTGTGAAAGTAGACATTCTGATAATTTGAGCCGGCTTATCCTGCTTCTGCCAAAAAATTAAGATGTGCACATGCTTGCTGAACTATCTTATATTCTTCTTTATGTATTTCTCCACCCATTTGAATCATTAAGTTAGATGTAATTAAATAACTTTTTTTTATAATGGATTTGTCTTTGTAAAGGTTTAACAGTTCAACTGCCATGGAAAAATGCACTTCTTTTAGTAAATACACACACTCACAGATAGAAACCTCAAGAAACTCCAGTAATATCATCGAGTTTCATAGGTTTATCTTTTGGTTCATTGGTTAACACGAAATGTTTCTCCCCAGCTTTAAATGTGGACTGAGATGTGAATTCAGACTCATGTTGTTAGACTATTTTTGTATTATATTTTTGGTTGTATTCTGTGATGCAAAATTGTTCTAAACTTACCTTTTCTTTCCCCCTGGAGTAGGACGCTGTGGAGTATGCTGAATGTGAAGCTGTTGTAAAAGATTACCCTCCGTTTATAGAGGCAATGAAGAAAAGGGGTATTGATGATATGGATCTAGTCATGGTTGATCCTTGGTTAGTTGATACCTAAAATGTTTGCTGGAATTACCTAAATAAATAAATTGATTTGTAACTCTCACACATGGATTGAATACCCTGCTACAGGTGTGTCGGTTATCACCGCGAGTCTGATTCTCCTGGTCGCAGACTTGCAAAACCACTTATATTTTGCAGAACCGAGAGTGACTGTCCTTTGGAAAATGGCTATGCACGACCAGTTGAAGGAATTCATGTACTTGTCGATATGCAAAATATGGTAGTGATCGAGTTTGAAGATCGTAAATTTGTCCCCTTACCTCCAGCTGATCCATTGAGGAATTACACTCCTGGTGAAACAAGAGGAGGGGTTGATAGAAGTGATGTGAAACCCTTGCAAATTGTTCAGCCAGAGGGACCTAGCTTTCGAGTTAAAGGACGTTATGTAGAGTGGCAGAAGGTTATTTTTTTCTCATTTATAATTGCTTGGTATGTTCTATGGTTATCGTAATATAAATGTTGAATTTTTGGTTGACAGTGGAACTTTCGGGTTGGTTTCACTCCGAGAGAGGGTCTAGTTATCCACTCGGTTGCCTATGTTGATGGTAGTCGGGGTCGAAGACCTATAGCTCATAGGTTGAGTTTTGTGGAGATGGTTGTACCCTATGGGGATCCCAATGATCCACATTACAGAAAGAATGCATTTGATGCCGGGGAAGATGGCCTCGGGAGGAATGCTCACTCTCTTAAGAAGGTGTGTTGTCTTTCCAAATAGCGTTCAGTCTTTCTGGGTTAAAGATTCTGCACATTAATGTGTCAATTTGGAATCTTAATCTAACATATGTTACCATTTCAGGGATGTGATTGTTTGGGATACATAAAGTATTTTGATGCTCATTTCACAAATTTTACTGGAGGAGTTGAAACAACCGAAAACTGTGTATGTTTGCATGAAGAAGATTATGGAATCCTGTGGAAGCACCAAGATTGGAGAACAGGATTGGCAGAAGTTCGAAGATCAAGACGTCTTACTGTTTCTTTTATTTGCACTGTTGCCAATTATGAATATGGATTCTACTGGCACTTCTATCAGGCGAGTAGGATACCTTTTTGACTGAAGATGAGTAGTGAAATATATCAGTTTTGAGTTTTTGTGTTGTTTCACATGTCTGGATCTCACCTAAAAGGTTGCATTTGACCGAAACATACATTTTAGTTACCGTGTCTGACACTTTTTTGCTGACTGGAGAGCATAATGGAAAAGGGAAAGATAAAGAAAACAGATTCTTATTCTTCTATCCTGGGGCTTCATGAATTCTTATACACCCTCACTCACTTACACCTATCTCTTCCCTTGTCTCTGCGTTCTCTTTATTCTTTATTTTCTTTTCTTTTGGGGGAGGAGGCGGGAGTTCTGAGAATTGATGGAAAAATAAAAGTATAACTATCTTTTCTTTCTCAATTACAAATTATAGAAATGATTTAGAATGTTTTTATGCTATCTTCTCTGATTTAGTATTATGTATCACAACAATCATTTTAATAACTTCAAGACATCATATCTTGGAAACATATCTATTAATCGCCTTTTTACTAGTACTTCTCTTGAAAACCATATATTTCTAGCTTCCTATCTGAGGTAGTAATGTATTGCACAAGATATCATTGGATGCAGGACCATTGGTAAACTTTTAGATATCATTGGATGCAGGACCATTGGTAAACTTTTAGATAGATCGCAGTTTTAATTTTTCTTTCTAACGGCAAATGAACTACCATTCTATAGTTCTGCAACTTAAGATGATCTTTAATATAACTGGATGCAGGATGGGAAAATTGAAGCAGAAGTTAAACTTACTGGAATTCTCAGTTTAGGAGCACTGCAACCGGGAGAATCTCGAAAATATGGCACAACAATTGCCCCAGGACTATATGCCCCAGTTCATCAGCACTTTTTTGTTGCTCGTATGGATATGGCAGTTGACTGCAAGCCTGGAGAAGCACACAATCAGGTACATGGTATTGAGTTAGTAAGTTGCTCTCATAACTTTACAATTCCACCAAAGCATATTAATTCGTGGCAGTATTCTTATCACTTTGATGTCAATACACAAGAAGTTGACACTAATTTATTCTATATTCAAAATCTTGCTGATTATCTTCTCTGGCTGCTTCATGATAAATTATATGGATTTAGATACAACCAGCCCTAGGTAAGGTAATTTATTTTATCCATTTCTTTATTATTTCCATTATCTTTAGGTTGTTGAAGTGAATGTCAAAGTTGAAGAACCTGGAAAGGATAATGTTCACAACAATGCTTTTTATTCAGAGGAAACTTTGCTTAGAAGTGAATTAGAAGCCATGAGTGATTGTGATCCTTTCTCGGCTCGCCATTGGATTGTAAGCATTCTGACCTAATATCATGATTTAAGTAATTGTTTACTCATATTTGCCTTTTGTTTAGAATGAATTCAATTTGAAGTGTTAATAGTTGGGCACTTTTTGGAGAAAGGAGGTCACCTTTTGTTTGTTATGCGGATGATTGAACATGTATCCATATTTTCTCCAAATAAACAACAATTTTTTGCTGCAAGTTTTATGATATGATTTTTTGCTTGTTCTTCTATAATGAAGAGNTGCTTAGAAGTGAATTAGAAGCCATGCGTGATTGTGATCCTTTCTCGGCTCGCCATTGGATTGTAAGCATTCTGACCTAATATCATGATTTAAGTAATTGTTTACTCATATTTGCCTTTTGTTTAGAATGAATTCAATTTGAAGTGTTAATAGTTGGGCACTTTTTGGAGAAAGGAGGTCACCTTTTGTTTGTTATGCGGATGATTGAACATGTATCCATATTTTCTCCAAATAAACAACAATTTTTTGCTGCAAGTTTTATGATATGATTTTTTGCTTGTTCTTCTATAATGAAGAGAGAGAAATAATCTCTTTTTCCTTTTTTTTTTTGGCTTCTCATAATGCAGTGTAGAACCCCGTTTATTATGCATAGTTGATAAAAGGCTTGACTTGTTGGGCTCTATGTTACCCCTAACAACTCGGCTACTGCATTGTACCCATGTTTTATTTAGAGAGATTTTCCTTAGCCCCTGTTTGACATCCATTAAATCAAAATTCTTTTTTTCTCAAACTCATTTTCAACCACACATTCATACAATAAAATATTTTGCACATAAATTCAAAATTTTTTCACTTTTTAATCATACATTCTCCAAAAAATTACTATTGCAAAACTCATTTTAATGGATATAAAATAGGGGCTAATAATTAAATACCCTCTTCAAATTTTTATTTTTCTTAGCCAATCATCTTGATTACGAATTCCCTTGTATTGTTCCACGTTGCAGATTAGAAACACGAGAACCGTAAATAGGAACGGACAGCTGACAGGCTATAAACTGGTACCTGGTTCTAACTGTCTCCCACTGGCTGGTCCAGAGGCCAAGTTTATGAGAAGAGCTGCATTTTTGAAGCATAATCTTTGGGTTACACAATATGAGAGGGGGGAGGACTTTCCAGGAGGAGAGTTTCCTAATCAGAATCCACGCGTTGGAGAGGGATTGGCTTCTTATGTGAAACAAAATCGGTCTCTGGAAGAAGCCAATATTGTTCTATGGTTAGTTCATCAACTTTCTGAGTTATGTAACGGGGATATCCTTGTTTTACCCAATCATGTTTGTTCTAATAATAGAATCTAAATACCAAAAATAATTGCTATTTGAGACAACACAAGGAAACATTTAGCTCAATGGCAACAGCACGCGATCGAAATGTTTGAAATCTCCTCTTTTCATTTATTGTGTTAATTGCAGGTATGTTTTTGGAATCACGCATGTTCCTCGGTTGGAAGACTGGCCGGTTATGCCTGTGGAACGCATTGGTTTTATGCTTCAGGTGAATGTGTCAGTCTGGACTTTTTATTTTGCGTTTTTGAATCGGTCAATCATTTGAATGCTGTAATAAAATTGAAGTGCAAGTTTAAATAATTAACATCTCGTTTTACTTTCCTTTTCACCATTGCTTATTGTATTATTATCATCAATGGTTGTGCGTGCAGCCACATGGGTTCTTCAACTGCTCCCCAGCAGTGGACGTCCCGCCTAATGCTTGCGAGACGGACACGAAGGAGAATGACGTGAAGGACAACGGTGGAGCAAAACCTATCCCATCTGTTGTAATAGCAAAGCTTTGAAGGGATAGCCATGTAATCACTCTGTCATGAGAGATTCTCACTGCCACTCCTATGAATATCTTGTATTTCAGATTTTGTGGAATAATTTTAGTTTTAGTGCGTTGGATCTATGTGTTTATATAGAAATAGATTTCACTGCTTCCATTTGGGTCCGTGTTATAGTCTCTTAATAGTTATTGACTTTTGCTTGTTTATTTGCTTCGTTGAGACGAATATTTGCTTGAACTATGCTGTAATGGCTATAAATATTTTGCGAATTTCATCTCTTTTAGGACCTGGTTGGGATAAACTTCTACTTTTGCTCTTTTGTAAAAGAGCTTTTAGAGGAAGCTGATCCATCTTGAGCAAGTCAACTTGGATTTACTTTATCTAAAAACTCTTTTAATTCAATAAAGTGCTTTAAAAATATTATTAAAATATGTTTAAAAATAGCATCTTAGAGAATATTTAAGGTGATTTATCTTAATATAAGGCCATCTCCGATGACAACACCAAAACATCAAATTTCACTAAAATTTGGTGCAAAAATGCTTCAATGTGGTATTCAATTTGCACTAATTTCAAAAAATGATGCAAAAGTGAATAGTGTTGCACCCATATTATAGTGTTGCACCATATTTTGGTGCAACGCTAAAAATGGTGCAAAGTCCAATTTGCCTCTTCTTTATTTGCCAAAAGAATTGTTTGAAGTTATTTGTGTCATTTGTGTTATATAATTTTTAATACAATTATTATTACTATTATTATTATTATTATTATTAATATTATTATTATTTGCATATAAAATAAATTTTCAATGTTAAAAATAATAATTACTGAATTAATTAAAATATGAATAAAAAATTTAAAATATAATAAACAAGATCATTTATAGTTAAGACGAAATATATTACAACAACATATATACATTAATCTAGCTTTATTAAAGAAAACGACACATACAAATAAGTGCATAGCTTAGTAATCTAGAAGATCGTTTTAAGATCCTCAAATATCCTCAAAATAATTTTCAAACAAATTAGATGAACTTTCAGATCATTTATCTTGTTGTTGAGCCCTCTTTCGTAAAATTCATGTTTGTTCGTTTTGAAAGAACAAACGTATGTTTGGATATGTTATTGAACAAAATTCTTGGTTGAAGACGAAAATCATCGTTTTTAAAAATTCATTGCTCGTCATAGACAAATCAAGGATAAATAGGCTTACATTGCACTTCGAAATGCATTAATCAATCATTTGTGGAAAGAACATACGAATTCAGAGAATTAAATTGCAACGATATTTCGACTTCATAATATCATAATATTCAAATTTGAAATGCAGTGCACTATTTTTTAATGACATGATTTAATATTTTTCATTTTTAAAGTGATTCTACTAATTGCACTATGTTTTAATAATATATTTATTAATGAATTTAATATTTTCCTTAATTTAACGTAATTATTTATTTAGTAATTTATGTATTTGTAAAATAAATAATATTTTGAATAAATAAATTACTAAGAATGAAAAAAGAGAAGAAAATGATTAAATACTGTTCATTTGGNTGTTTTTATTAATTGTACTATATCTTTTTTTATATTTATTAATGAATTTAATATTTTCATTAATTTAGTATAATTATTTATTTAGTAATTTATGTATTTGTAAAATAAATAATATTTTGAATAAATAAATTACTAAGAATGAAAAAAGAGAAGAAAATGATTAAATACTGTTCATTTGGTATTAGTTTTGGTGTAATGGTTGGAGATGAATTTTTGGTTTGGTGCAAGATTTGATGCAAAATGATGCAAATTTTGGTGCAGCATTGGAGATGGTCTAAGCCCAATGCATGGTTTATTTTGAATGTAAGTGTCCTCGTTAAAAATACATTGCATATTTGTTGTTTATCTTTAAGATAAGTCATTCAAAACATGCGTTTAATTTCAAAATCAACTTTTGACTTCTTAATCTTGTTTGGAACTTCTCTTCCTCAATGCACATTTTAGTGCATGTTTGGAAAGTGACCATAATCGGTTTAAATTATTAATTGATAGAGATGAATTGTGAATAAGTATTTTATATTTGTAGATTTTACGAAATGTGTAGTTGAAATAGGTTTGACAGGTTATGCACAGGGACAAACAAGCTTTTAATTAAAATATTTCATTTTTGAGTTTTTCGATTAATTTTATGCTGAGCTCTAGTGTTGCGTAGCTCAATATTGTCCGATGTCCACTATGTACCTCTATAGTACTTGAAGCTTATTGAACCCATTGATTGTTTACCATAATTTTTATTGGTCATTGCTACATAATACGAAGTGGACATGTGACTTGGAAAGACTTCAATCAATTTCTTGTTCCCTTCTCTTCTCCCATGTAATCAAATTCTACTTATTTTATACTTTCTATCTAATTAAATAATAAATAAAAGATTTAATTCCACAGATTTGAAACTATCCAAGAAGCAATTGATCACGTGACTATCAACTTTGTAAGTCGTATTTATTTAAACGTTAAAGACACTCGTGCTATGTAAGATTGAAAGGATATCAAGAATGTTATCTTTCACTCCAAAATAAAGTAAATGGCGAGTTCAATTTTCATTTAAAATTTTGAATAGGGCAAAATTTATTCTCTTGCTTGAAACTTAATCTCTTACTTCAATCCATCTAATATAAAACTAATCCAAAATAAACTTTTATATAATCGGTGTTTACGGGACTTTCGTAGTATTGAAAGACAGGCATATTCTTATTTATTTTCTTTAGGAAAAAGCCACTCTGTCAGAAGAAAAAGTTCAGAAGCAGTGATGAAATATATGTGGCAAGAAGTGATTGGATGGAAGAGAGTGTGTTTTAAACTGTCCAATGATGAAATGTTATATGATATTATGTGAACATTTATATCAAGTATGATGTACATGTAACATTGTCTCTTTTCTTCATGTCTTCCTTTCCTTTTATATGCCAAAATCCATAGGTCATATTCCTTACTTTCGTATTACCTTAAATTAGGAATGTAAACGAATTGAGTCGAAGTCGTGGCTCGAGTAAAAAACAGTTAGGGTTTTTTGCTTGAGCCGAGCTAAAGCTCTGCCAAAAAAATCAAGGTTCGACTTGGGCTTTCGTCTCGGGATTTATCGAGGCGAGCTGGCTTGTGGAGAGGTTATTGTGTTGGGGCTCTCGGAAGCCCACAGTTGCTGCTTTTGAGTGGTATTGGAC
>CAIGRK010229629.1:0-10859 GCA_903798315.1 Fraxinus greggii
AGTTGACCCATTTCACTAATATATGGCGTGTTTGTCTCCTATTATTGGGAGAAAAATAGAATAATGAATAGTATTTTTTGGAGAATGTGTGGTTGAAAAGTAAAATAACTTTATTGGTTTGTGTGTAAAATATTTTATGGTGTGAATGTATGATGGAGAATCTTACTGTAACAAACAATGTTTTAAAATAATGGTAGACAAACGGGGCATAAAACCATTTCCCAACAACCTCATCTTCCAATGGTCTGAAAAACAATTAAAATTGACTGAAAATGAACTCCAGACAGAACCATAATTGAGAAACTTTATGGCGCAAAAATAATAAACGTTGATCAAATAATTGATTTTTTTTAAAGAAAAAATGTTTGACGCATTTTTTAAGATACAAGTTTAATAATTTTCGATATCTGTTTAGATTATTCGATATGTTAATGATATAGTTCTCGAAACGAGTTTCAAGGTGACATGATGATTTATGAGTTCGACTACTGTACGATCGTCGGAGAATTTTTAAAGTTAGTAAATTATTGAAAATTTTGAAATATTAGTGAAATAGCCTACTATGACGTCGTAACATTTATTGCGATTGACCATTTCATGGACGTTAATGATGTGAGAAACTAATATTGTGCACTTCAACATAATATTAAAAATGTAATATTTTAACTTCGTTTATATCTTGTAATAATTATAAAAATTAAGATAATGACATCATAAATTTATGACATTTTTACGTGATGACCGTGGAGAGAGAAAGAGTAAGTGAACAACAGTATATTTTATTTTTTAAGTCAAAGTAAAAGCCCACATTCCGTACATCTGGCATTATTGTTTTCTTAAACCGAATCTACCTACCATCTTTGATTCATGCTTTTAAAAATTCTGGAAAATGGTTCGCTCTTTCCCTATAATGACATTATTGTTGGTGAATGTGAACAATGAAGAAATACCGTTAATATTTTATAAATGAATAAATCTTCACGAGAAATTCCCTCGATCATTTGAATCTTGCCATCAGATATTGTTTTCTACGATATAGAAATTTATGTCACCTTAAAAAATGCTTCTTAAAAAATGCTTATATGAGAAAATAAACATTTTTCTTTTAAAAATAATAATATTTTATATAACACGTGGCTTAAAAAAGGTTCATTTGAAAAAGGGATTTAAGAGCAATAAAGGTAAGAAATTTGACAACTTAAATGAAAAATGTCATATTGTGAGCCTAAACTATATATCTTTAATCTAAAAATGATTTACTAAACAACGACTAAGCAAGGGATATACGACATGCCAATTCATGAAAATAAATTTAATTATTGAGTTCCACCATATATACTTATCCAGTAATTAATTGATTGAACAGTTTGTCAAGCACCAATGTTTAATTGATCATTTCTCATATTTAGCATGTTATATGAATACGAAATGTTTTCGATGAAGTTACAAGTTCGACATAAAGCGATGATTCCATGCAGTTAAATTAAGTCATCCAATGTCATAATTTTGTATTGAAACACACATTGTAAATCATTTTGACAAGAATTATGTATCAAATGTGTCTAAATACAAATAAGCTAGTGACTTTGTGCAATTAATTTGTCATAATCCCACAACTACCAAGATTATGATGTATGATAAAGAGAAGGGTGAAAATGTAAAATAACATCTGACAATATACATATTTCATGTATTTCTTAAAGATCTGCTGACATTTGGGATTCTCGCTCTAAATCTCCTCCTTCGAACTCTCCCTATTCCAACAACTTTTTAACCCACACAGAGTACCAGGAGGATCCCAGAAACATGGCTACCAGCTCTATTTCTCGTGCAGCAAAAAATCCCATCAATTTCAGCACAAGAAATGTTGATTCCCAGAAAAAATCAATCTTTTCAAGGCGCCTTTCATTCTCCAATTCATCCATTTCCCTTCAAAAACTGTCGCTCGTTAAAGGTTCCCATTTTTCGAGAAAATTGCAAAAAACACCAATAGTCAATGTCCTCGAAACTTTCGAATCAAAGTCCGATTTGTTGTCAAGAACCCGGGATCCCTACGACGTTGTCAAAACTGAAAGGCCCACAATCCTTGTATCCGAAAAACTCGGAGAAGCGGGTCTGGATTTGCTAAGAACCTTCGGGAATGTTGACTGTTCGTATAACTTGTCCCCTGATGAATTGTGTGCCAAGATCTCGTTGTGTGATGCGTTGATTGTGAGGAGTGGGACTAAGGTTACGAGACAGGTTTTTGAGGCGGCGAAGGGGCGACTTAAGGTGGTTGGTAGGGCTGGTGTTGGCATCGATAATGTGGATCTGCAAGCGGCGACGGAATTTGGCTGTCTCGTGGTCAATGCCCCCACCGCCAACACCATTGCTGCGGCGGAGCATGGCATTGCTTTACTTGCTTCCATGGCGCGAAATGTTGCGCAAGCTGATGCTTCCATGAAAGCTGGTATATATATTTCAATTCTTTTGTGTGTTCACAAAGTATGATTCAATTAAAACAAAAGATAGTCTCGTCGTTGTTCTCTATTTATTCTTTATCTATATTTTTGAGTTAATTTGCTAAACAGAGAATAATCAGCACCAGTTAAAAATGGCTATGGATTTGCGTCATATTTTTGCTACTGTCAATACTGGTTCGCTGTGAACCTTTAGGATAGATCTGTAAGCTTGCTGAGCAAAGTCTGAGAGTAAAGAGGAAAAAGTAAATATCTTGATCTGGCTTACTAGATTTTTTGGTTGTTAATTTTCTGCCTTTGTGTGATATATAAGTCTTTGCGCAGTTCTTTGCACATTTCAATCTCATTGACCTTGGTTCTGGAGGAGCAAGAAAGATTGAAAAATATAACCTCGTACAAACTAATCTTGTGCTAGGAACCATATACGAACATGGTCAAGAGGAGTACTTCTGAATTGTTTCTACCATCTCATTTGATGCCAGATTGAATTGAACTGAACTATCCAATGCAAGGTCATAATTTGGATTTATTTTTATTTCAAATCATTTATGTTTATGAAAAAAGGAAATGTGGGGCATCTGAAAGTTTTGCTGTATTCCTAGTTATGGGGTGACCTTTTATTTTAGCTGTTTGTGGTCAAGTGCAGTCCTTCAACGTCTTTTGTATGTGTGGAATACTACTAACCTCCTTGTTGTATGTATTTTAATAACAGCTGTACTTCTAATAATTTGTATAGTCTTGACTACTTCCATTATTTTTACTCACCATCATGAACTTATGAGGAGAATCCTTAGTCCTGCATGAGTAAGTGGCTGCATTTGCTTCAAAGTTTTTAATGTCTAGAAGCATGGGACATGCCAAATATCCAGAAGATGTTCACGTAAAATTTTGCATTGCTAGCGTTCTGTTCCTTGCGGCTTGAAGAAAAAATCTCACATTTCTTGTGTTTATAATTTTGTCACTGCCTGAAGAAAAAGTTGCATAGTGACAATGTATTTTATGCATGGATGATCTTGACCCTTTCCCTTATTGATGCAAACGTTATAACATAGCTGAATATTTCCTTGGATAATTTATTTAATCAGAAACCTAACACCTGTATAGTAATTTCATATAGTTAAGTAGTTTAATTTATCGCTTATCTTGCAAAACCGATTTCATATGAGTTGATTATTTCTTCATTAAACGTTGACAGGAAAATGGCAACGCAACAAGTATGTTGGCGTTTCTCTGGTTGGGAAGACATTAGCGATTATGGGATTTGGTAAGGTTGGTTCTGAAGTTGCAAGACGCGCAAAAGGACTCGGCATGCATGTTATTGCACACGACCCTTATGCTCCAGCGGATAGGGCACGTGCTATTGGTGTTGAGTTGGTCTCTTTTGATCAGGCCATCTCCACTGCAGACTTCATTTCACTTCATATGCCTCTTACTCCTACAACTAACAAGGTATTTAATGATGAAACCTTTTCAAAGATGAAAAAGGGTGTCCGCATCATAAATGTAGCTCGAGGCGGTGTTATCGACGAAGATGCCTTAGTGAGGGCCCTTGAAAATGGAACAGTTGCACAGGTATACTCTACGAGAGTAATTTCCACATTTTGTCCAAATTTTTTGACCTACTGCATTATCAAAAACTGAAATGACCTTACGAGTTACTAATACTCTGTTTCAGCCAAGTTGTATCTGTTTGGCATATTCTCGGATTTTAACAGTTAATTTGCATCTTTTTTCATACATCATATAATGGATTTTTTTGTTTCCAATAAGGTGATAAAATTCCTGAAGACCTTGTTAATTCTATGTGAAACTGATTTTCTGTGCATCATGGTATATATTAGGCGGCACTTGATGTGTTCACAGAGGAGCCCCCACCTAAAGATAGCAAATTAGTGCAACACGAGAATGTTACTGTTACACCACATCTTGGAGCAAGCACAAAGGAAGCGCAGGTATGAATTTCTTGTGGACGTCGCATCATTTGCATGTCATCTGAGTCTTTAACTTTAATACTTATAAATCAGGAAGGAGTTGCAGTCGAAATTGCCGAGGCAGTTGTAGGTGCACTGAGAGGGGAACTTTCTGCTACTGCAGTCAATGCTCCTATGGTTCCTCCTGAGGTAAAAAAAACGAAAAAAACCTAAAACAAGTTACTATCTACATATGCTTCATTGGATCAATTACTTCTGAACTTCATTACGTGAATAATAAAAAATTCCCATTTCTGTAATCAGGTTTTATCGGAATTAGCTCCTTATGTTACACTAGCAGAGAAACTGGGTAGGCTAGCTGTACAGTTAGTTGCTGGAGGCAGCGGAATTCAATCTGTGAAGGTGGTCTACAAATCAGCTAGGGATCCAGATAACTTGGACACCAGACTGCTCCGTGCCATGATAACAAAAGGCATTATTGAGCCTATATCCGACTCCCATATCAACCTCGTCAATGCTGATTTCACTGCCAAGCAAAAGGGTCTCCGAATTAGTGAGGAACGAGTTTTGGTGGACTCGTCATCTGAGAATCCTATCGACTCAATCCAGGTACAGGTAAGTAACGTGGAGTCAAAATTTGCGAGTGCTTTGACGGAGAATGAAAATATTAGCATTGAAGGGAGAGTTAAGTACGGGATACCTCATCTAACATGTGTCGGATCATTCGGAGTCGATGTCAGTCTGGATGGAAATCTCATATTATGCCGCCAAGTAGACCAACCGGGCATGATTGGAAGAGTTGGAAACATCCTTGCTGAGAGTAATGTGAATGTGAGCTTTATGAGTGTGGGAAGAACTGCTAAGAGGACAAAAGCCATAATGGCAATTGGAGTAGATGAAGAACCTGATAAGGATACACTTAAGAAGATTGGCAAAGTGCCTGCAGTTGAAGAGTTCGTTTTTCTTGAACTTTAGAGAGTTCATTGCTAAAAGCACTTGCATTTCTTGCTGTGTGGACCTAGGTAATATTATGGAGTATCAAGAATAAAAAGAGGCTATTCCCCAAAGAAGTGGTAGAATCGTCCCGTCCGTGTGTCTGTTGTCGAGTTACTAAGTGAAATTTTTATAATTTAAGTCGCCCTGTTCGTAATGAAGGGATGTACGTACTATCATTGTTTTTGGTAGATTGCATATTTTGTTGTCATTGTTTAGGGTTAGAAGTTGTGCCTATCATGCTTGCCTTAATTTAAGTTGTTGAACGTTTTGGATTTGGTGAACTGCTCTTTCCTTTGTGCTTCTCTTTTGACCAAATTGTTTAAATATTGCTTTGCACTTGAGCAAACCAAATTTTGTCATTGAGAGGTTTTTATGTGTATTTCGATATTTTCATTTATCCATGAAATTCAAAATTTGATGTTATTCAAAAATTGTTAGCAATTTGATAAGCGCTATAAATAAAATTGATTGTTTGACAACGTAATTATAAATGTGCTTTTGTTTAATCTACAATTTTATTTTAAGTAAACGCTAAATATTTCCTATTTATTTCATATCCTATAAAATATATTAAAATTCATATTTTAGTTAGATCGTCACAGCCCAATTATTTTCTCATCTAACATATTATTCTAATTTTATTCTAAAAAATGAAATTGAGTAAAAAGATTGTTAATTAAATTAGAACGACTCTTTAAATATAAGATATCCTCTATTTTAAAGAGTCAACCCTTAAAATTGTGTTCCAAGTAACTATTTAGGGCTTGCTTGGGAGTTTTCTTTTCATCGGTTTTGACGGGTTTTGGATTTCACCGTTTATAGAGGGTTGGAAAAATCGGTGATTGCTAGTTTTTTTAAGAATTGATTTTGTGTGGTTTAAAAACGTCCCAAAATCGGTGCAGTGTAATTTTGATCGGTTCTCTCAAATCATCAATCGGCAGGTTTTGGCCGTTTCTCATATTCTCTTCTAATTTTACAATTTATAAAATAATTATTTCTAACCAACATATTTTCTTCAAAACTAACTTATAAATAAAAATATATTTACTAAAAAATTATTTATAAGATAAGGAAAATTACATAATAACTAAAAAATTACTTATAAGTAAAACCACTTTTATGTAAAAAAAATTTTTTTTATAAAATAAAAATACTACTAATAAGGTAAAAATTCACTCCTAAATATAAAAAGTCATAAGTTAAAAAAACTCACTTAAAATTATTTTAAAGTATAAAATTAACTTATAATTGTAAAATTTACTTAAGTAAAAAATATTAACTTAAAATTTTAAGTAAATATTTAATTTTATTTAATTTTTTAAGTTAAAAATATTAACTTATATGTAAAAAAATTACCTACAACTAAAATATCATATAAGAAACAATAAACTAATTTTTTTTCCTAAGGGATGTACATGTAATTTTATTCTTTAAAAAACTTTCAAGAACTAGTAGATGATAAACTTCCAAGCATATGTTGGATAGTTTTAAAAATTGTTATTAAAATAACTCAAAATTAATTCATTCATAAACACTTAATAATTATATGTATTTAAAGTATTTCAATTTTCAATGTAAGAAAATAATATAATAATCTACTTAGTTGTAGATAATGCACATTGTCAAAAGAGTTGGGACAAATTAAGAGAAGGAACAAAGTAATACTTTTGAAATGTTATGCCAAATTTATAGAGTCAACTCTACACTATTATGTTTTGAACTTTGAGTGGGTTATAGAAACTCTTGCACTGTGGATATTTGATGAGGTTTTGATTAGAATGAAATTAAATGTACACTGCATTAGGTTCGAGTTGTATTTGTTAATATTGCTTATATCATCTGCTTAATTGTTAAAAAGTCATGTCATGTGATGTGGCCTGTGGGCGACGACAGATTTTGTATAGGCCGTTGAAAATGTAAACAAATTCTCAAAAATAATCATTTTGTCTTTTTAACTCTCTCAGTCCTCCTATTTATTTGCTTGATTATTGACGAAACAATGTATTCTCTAGTTGCTTTATCAACTCATTGTAAGTTTTATCAAACAATTACTTTGAATTCTGGAACGCGTCCTTATTGGTAATAGGTTTTACATATAACTGGAATATGTCCATCCTGGTTCAAGCAATAAATATACCACGATCAATCTTGCTCGCATCCTGCCCATGTCTTTGACTTTTGAGTTTTGTATAATCTCTACGGTGACTACTTAGGGTTCCCTTTTGTGGTTCCCGTGGAATGTTCAATTATTGATACAAACATAATTTGTCATTTTTTGAAGTATTTTTTCGAATTTCTGTCACTTTCAACCTATAGAGCGTTGTGTTCCTAAAATGAAGTTATGTCCCATATTTAATTAACAGAAGTGAATCACAAAGAGACAACATGTAGGAAAAAATCAACTATCTTTGGCTAAGCTTTCAGTTTGATTATAAGAATTTCTCTTAGATGTTAATTTATTCTGTATTGTTTTAAATGTGGACAAAGTTTCACAATATAGAAAAGTGATATTGTACGTCACTTTTTAATTAAAATGTGACATTGTGTATCACTTTTTTATTTACGTCACTTTTTTTATTAAGCGTTCGTTTGGCTCCATTATTCCAAATTATAATGAAATGAATAGTAATTTTTTTTGGAGAATGTGTGATTGAAAGAGAATGAAAAGTTTTTGGATTTATGTGTAATATCATTTTATTGGAGAATGTGTAGTTGATAAGAAAATAGATAAAAATGAACTATAATTTAAAGAGAAATAATGGGCCAAATTGGGGCTAAAAAGTAACATTATGTCACTTTTAAATAAAAAAGTCTCACTTGACTTTACACAATATTTTATACTTTCAAAACACTTTTCATATGATTTTCAAAAGATCCCTAATTTTACGAATATTTTTGTAAGTTGCCCATTAATTTAAGGATAATTAAGGGTGCTCGTCCCAATTTTTTACATGGTGTGGTAATGAATCCCAATCTTCAAAAATGAAGTTTCGAATTTTCAAAAGTGAATGTTAAAATCAAATGCGACTGTCAGTTGAGTTAAAAATAAATGCTAAGTAGTTTAACGATTTTATCCTCCGACTTTAAGTCACTTGGATTATATCAGTGATGTTGAAGGTTTTAGTAATGAGGGGACATAAATTCATATATTTAAGTAAGACGGATCCATATCCTCACTTTTGAAGGTTGGAACACACAAATACACTTCATATAAGGTTTGGGAGCGTAATCGAATATACAAAAGTTAAGAAAAATTACAGTAGGGTCCTCAATTTTTGGATGATTATATTGGATCTTGAATCCGTCTATTGCTATATATTTCAATTCTCGATTTGTAATCTAATTTTATTCATGCGTTCTTGACAATCGATAATTCTATTGTAATTAATTCTCATTTCCAAGACATATTAAATCTATCATAACCACGACCCGAATCTATTCCTAATCCGAATTCGAATGATTAGAATGCATTAAAGTTTAGATTATCTATATGATTGCACATGCGATAAATATTATTCCTAATATCTATTGCACATATGTTAATNAAGTGATAAATGTTATTCCTAACATCTATTGCACATATGTTAATTATGTGCGTTCTAAACTTATTGTGAGTCTCCCAACACTACAACAAGCAACTAATTATCTAAATGATGACCAATCAATTAAATAATGCAATGTATATGCAAAATTAATCAAGAAGCGCAAGAAATAAATTAAATTAGTAGTCTTGAATTAAAATAATAATAAATAGGATTCATCTTCATCCAATACAAAAGCGGATCTAGCTTAACATGTTAATATATAAATTATAAAAAGAATAATAGAAAAATATCACCAGAATCATGAAATAAATAAAAAGATGTTGATCTTCAAATCCAATGTTGAATTCTTTTAAATCTTGATGTAATTGACATTTAATTCATTGCTAGAGTTTGATCTCCTCTCTCCAAATATAGCAATTGGCCCCTTGATCTTGATGAATTTGATGATAATAATTGTTTATGAAGAGGCAAGAGAGGTTCTCTCAATGCGTAACCCTCGTTCTCTATTTATAAGAGCCATAAAATAGGTCAAAATCGAGTCCAATTTGGTTTTCAAAAGAGTTTGAATCGCGAAAGGAAACTAAAGATTCTTCTGCGAAAAATACCCCTCGCGTGCACTGGCATAAGTGTTGCGTGCGCGCCGTAGAACCAAATGGATCTCGGGTTGGGGAAATTAGGGTGTCGCGCGCGCCACGATTTGCCCGCGCGCGCTCAAGTTTGTCTATGAATAATTTTCGGTATTTTGGTCATAACTTTCTCTACAGGTATCCGATTGAGCTAATTCAAAATGCGTTAGAAAGGTAATTCAAAAGTCTACAATTTTTCTTGAAAGACAAATTTTCCATTTCGAACTTTTGCTATCCGAAAAAGGGGTCTCAAGTTGTGGCTAAAAATCCATAGCATAACTTCTTCGGCTGGAAATTGATTTATGAAAATACTTTCACTATATTTCACTCCTTTGACCTCTAGTTGCATCCAATTGATCATATATGATCTTCAATCATCATTTTGTACTTCGAATCAACTATTGAACGTTTACACTTTGATCACCAAACTTTGGATTTCCTTTGTTTTCGCACGTTTTTCCTTCCTTTCTTCCAAATCCATCAATTTGCATTGAGTTCAACCTAACAAATATAATTAACATAAAATTAAGTTATAACTCATCTAAATCACTAACAAATACTCTAATTTAATGGTCTAGATAATTGTACAAAATACACTTATCAAAGAATAAATTACAGAATTCTTAAATTAAATAATTAAGGGTCTCAAAAGATTACATTGTTTGCCCTAGTGGAGAATTTAGCTAAACGTAATGAAAATGATAAAACAATTAAACATATTCGAATACATCACCGGATTTAAGTGTCTAAAATTATGGAATAGAATCAGCTTTTGCACCAAGATCTTCTTCCGTGTCCAATCTTTGATTTCAACTCGAATCTGTGATGAATTTCTCGTGAATTCCTTTTCAATCTTGTGTTTTTCTCTCTATTTTACAGTGTATGGAATATCTGATTTGTGTCTCTTCTTGTCTATTTATACTTCCCTCATATCCCAGACCAAATTGGAGTCTTTTAAATGGGCTTTCTGCTGCCTAAATACTTCAGATTTCACGAAACGAAAATGCCAGGCAGCGTCTAGGCGCTACTGTTTTGTTCTCCTTCTAGGTGGCGCTGCCTTCCTACTTGTTTTCTGGCCAGGGCAGCGTCGGGCGCTGCATAGCTAGAGTCTAGGCGCTGCTATTCCTGGATGCTCTTTTTTTATTGTTTTTGCTTCTTTCTTTCTTTCTTTTCTTCTTTTCCCAACGCTTGGGCGCCAATGTTCTGTCCATTTTACCTTGCAAATACCGCAAATTTTCATCTAATCTCCATACCTTCAAAACAACACTAACACACATTTTAAAAAGTTCTATAACCATAAAA